>NW_026845477.1:11177264-11199467 GCF_025583915.1 Anolis sagrei ordinatus | reverse complement strand
TGTTAGGTTATTTAAAATTGATGTTATGCATTCTAATGTGCTGTGTTTTTAACTCTGTTGATTGGGTTTGGCCTCATGTAAGCTGCCTCGAGTCCCTTCGGGGAGATAGAGGTGGGGTATAAATAATATAATAATAATTATTATTATTATTATTATTATTATTAAAAATGCTAAAACTGAAGTCATTAAAGGAACCTTTGTGGTAGATGCAGGGCCAATAACAATGCTTTTCTTTTTCCTTTTCGGTTGGCTAAAACATAAAAAATAATTAGTCAGTGTGAAGTAATATCGTGAAGTTAATATCGAACCACGGGTCTGTACACCAGGGTTCAAAGCCATGTAAGCTCATGAAAAACACAAGACAAAAGCAAGATCATCCTTGAACAAATCTTGCCAAGAAATCCCCATGATAGGTTTGCCTTAGGGTCACAACTTCAAGAGCACAACAACAACAACAAATAATATTATTTATAACCATTTCTGTTCCTTGGTCTTGATAGTACAATTTCTATATATTGCCATTATAATATAAAATAATTATACTTTCAATAAATTACAGAGTATCCATTTGTGTTTTCTAATCTTGAAGGTATAATTGTTTTGTATTACAACTGTAATAACTTCAGTAAGCTATAAGAAACCTATTCTTTGATTTATCACTGGTGTTGCAGTTGATTGCCCTGGGGATGCTCTTATCTAATTGTATCTTACTAGATTACAGTAGTGTTGTTTATATTTAATATGTTCTATTCATATTGATTTGATTAATATGCAAGATATATATATGCCATTTATTTCATGTAGTACTTTTATATTTTAGTACTTTAAAACAAAAATAATCTATGTATTGTCGAAGGCTTTCATGGCCGGAATCATTGGGTTGTTGTAGGTTTTTTCGGGCTATATGGCGATGTTCTAAAGGCATTTTCTCCTGACGTTTCGCCTGCATCCATGGCAAGCATCCTCAGAGGTAGTGAGGATGCTTGCCATAGATGCAGGCAAAACGTCAGGAGAAAATGCCTTTAGAACATGGCCATATAACCTGAAAAAACCTACAACAACCCAAAAATAATCAGGACTATAACTTTGAAGTTTGCTACAAGAAATACATGGTGAAGAAAGAGTTTAACTTGATCCTTTTTGTTAAAATCAGGAAGTGACAGGGAATGGTAGGGAGAACCGGTTCCTGATAAGTCACGTTTCTCAGACTCCAGAAGGTGAGTTATGACACATATTTCAAGGGATGGCTTGTATATATGCTTCATAACGCAATATTCTGTTTTACGAAAATGGTATTGCCTTGATGAGAAGTAATATTGATTCTGCATTTCACAGTATTCTGCTTTAAAGCGTTTTTTAAAAGTTTTCAGACTTTATCGTATGCAGCCGCTATCCCAATAATAATAATAATAATAATAATAATAATAATAATAATAATAATTCTGCCGCTTCTGTGATTGTTCATTTCTATTTTGATTCTGTAGCCCACTTGTCGATGGATGTCCATCACACAGTTCTAGAAGCTTGGGAAGTGTTTGACTTGTGATTTTTTGATACGAAATCCAGCATATAGATCTCGTTTGCTGTGACATACTGTGCTTTTGTGTCAGAATAATAATAATAATAATAATAATAATAATAATAATAATAATAATAATAATAAATATTTATATTATGCCTTATCTCCCCGAAGTGACTCGGGGTATATTCCAATCACAAAAAGTCAAGCATTAAACGCCTGGATACAACAACCAATCATACTGAATAGGGAAAAACAATAACCCATTAGAACAAATTATAACATAACAACTAAAATAAAGGTACAACATAATCTATCAAATAAATTAGATCAACATGAAGCAAAGCATCAAACAAGCATCATATTGCCAGAGATGACCAAATTACTTGGAGGTACACAAGTTGACTTTTGCCAAAAGTGTTAACTTGGCTAGCAAGGTAAACAATAAACACATCTAATCAAAATATAAACAATCCAAACATATAAGCAATTAAAACTCATATCAATAAATTAAACAGATTAAAACCATATAAAATGGCGAGTCATAATCTCATGTCCAAATCGTTTTCCAAAATCCATAGTCCATTATTCAAATGGTTAAAGTCTCATTCCATAGTTTAGTATTCACCAAACACCTGCGAGAAGAGCCAAGTCCTAAGTTTAATCCATTATTCAAATGGTTAAAGTCTCATTCCATAGTTTAGTATTCACCAAACACCTGCGAGAAGAGCCAAGTCCTAAGTTTTTTTCTAAAAACCAGGAGGTATGGGACCTGTCTGATGTCACTGGGAAGGGAGTTCCACAGCTGAGGGGCCACCACTGAGGAGGCCCTGTCTCTCATCCCAACCAATTGCACGTGCAAAGAGGTTGGGTTAGAGAACAGGGCCTCCCCAGTCGATCTTAAAGCTCTTATAGGCTCATAGATGGAGATGCGTTTGGACATGTAAGTTGGACCAGAACCGTATAGGTTGCTTGTCTTGGGCAATAAAATCCTCAAGTTCCAGAAAATGAATTATGACACTGGTTCTTCTTTTAGGAAAATAGTTCTTCCTCAGTTATAAGTGATATAGTGAATGCATTTCACAATATTCTCCTGTTCTCTTCACACTATTGAAATACAATACCAGATTATTGGGGAAATGGACACAAATGCTTATGTGATTTGTTGGGATATTGTGGACTAAAGAACTCTACTGAGATGGGATTTCTCAGTTCCAGGTCACTCAGGCAACAACAGCAATGTGACCTTCCCCTGAAGATTCACTCTCACATCAAGTGAATGAGTTTCTGTCCTTTTCCTTACAGTTGCCATGAAACCGGATGGCATTTTGTGAGAGATGTAAATGACCAAAAAGTCGTCTGTGGCTTTGTAGGACACCAAGGGAGCAAATTGTACAGGCCACAGTTGCTATCCTCCATTATTTTGTTAAATTCCATTAGGAGGCAGCTTTTCATAGGAAGATAAACACAGTTCATTTTTTCTAATACTGAATGAAATATGGTCAGGTTGATGGACTCTGTATCAGGGTTAGTCGGAGTGCACTGCTATAATATTTTTCAGTCTCTCTACATAATCCAATTTGGGTTAGAGAAAGAGAAAACAGAGGAATGGTGGAGGTTGATTCAACTCTGAAATCTGGGGAAATGTTCCCGATCTTTGCATGGATACATAAAACTGTGGTTAATGGCAAACTGTGTTGAAATGAAACACTTCCAGCCCAACACGATCATATAGTTCTGCTGAAAGGCCTAGAAAATGCTTTGAAATGATATATTGAATGAAACCAATACTGGTCTACAGATTTGGATGCCATTATGTACTTTTATTAGGGCCAATCAATTTGTTAGAATAATAGAATCATAGAATCAAAGAGTTGGAAGAGACCTCATGGGCCATCTAGTCCAACCCCCTGCCAAGAAGCAGGAATATTGCATTCAAATCACCCCTGACAAATGGCCATCCAGCCTCTGTTTAAAAGCTTCCAAAGAAGGAGCCTCCACCACACTCCAGGGCAGAGAGTTCCACTGCTGAACGGCTCTCACAGTCAGGAAGTTCTTCCTCATGTTCAGATGGAATCTCCTCTCTTGTAGTTTGAAGCCATTGTTCTGCATCCTAGTCTCCAAGGAAGCAGAAAACAAGCTTGCTCCCTCCTCCCTGTGGCTTCCTCTCACATATTTATACATGGCTATCATATCTCCTCTCAGCCTTCTCTTCTTCAGGCTAAACATGCCCAGCTCCTTAAGCTGCTCCTCATAGGGATTGTTCTCCAGACCCTTGATCATTTTAGTCACCCTCCTCTGGACACATTCCAGCTTGTCAATATCTCTCTGGAATTGTGGTGCCCAGAATTGGACACAATATTCCAGGTGTGGTCTAACCAAAGCAGAATAGAACGGTAGCATTACTTCCCTAGATCTAGACACTATGCTCCTATTGATGCAGGCCAAAATCCCATTGGCTTTTTTTGCCGCCACATCACATTGTTGGCTCATGTTTAACTTGTTGTCCACGAGGACTCCAAGATCTTTTTCACACGTACTGTTCTCGAGCCAAGCATTGTCCCCCATTCTGTATCTTTGCATTTCGTTTTTCCTGCCAAAGTGGAGTATCTTGCATTTGTCCCTGTTGAACTTCATTTTGTTAGTTTTGGCCATTCATCTCTCTAATCTGTCAAGATCGTTTTGAATTCTGCTCCTGTCCTCTGGAGTATTGGCTATCCCTCCCAATTTGGTGTCGTCCAGTGGCAGGCAGGACAGTAGTACAAGAATTGGCCCAGATGTTGTGGACGTGAGATTTGTGTGGTAGACCATGACACTGTTATACTGTACAGCTGTTGCAATATTATTCCACTTTAATTACCTTGTCTGCAACCTCACAAAGAGGAGAAGAGAAACCTAATGATTTAAGTTGTAAGACAATAAGTTTTGATTGAATATTAAACGGAATGTCTTAACTATGAGAACAAATTACCTAGATATTGGGATCTCCTCTGGATATTCCCCATAAACATTAGGGTAATATCTGTGGAATAAACCAATGCACTGGGATTATCCAAAACCTTTCTTTGGTGGGAGTAATTTTAAGATATGTTTATCAAGTACAATAAGAAAAATTTCATAAATCAGTTCAGAAGTAATGCAGTTCCTACTAGCTCAAACTAGTCCTTTCCTACCATGCGTGTCTGACTGTAGTCATAGAAACCTCCTAAGGAGTAAGCATTGTAGTATCATCCATATCTATATTGAAACTTCAAAGAATGCCATTGCTTTTCCTTTCTAAATACTACAGTTTCAAGATACAGAAATTGAATGCAACTGAGGTGATTCATTGGAAAAGGCAATAATGCTAGGTAAAGTGTAAAATAGTAGTGTTGTGCATTCATAGTCACAGCTTTCAGTGGGGGTTCCACTCCAGTTTTTGGGAGCCTCCTGAAATCTGAAGGGCAGGTATCTGTTTTTGTTCTAGAGTGCTGAAAAATCCATTTTCTATTAGCCCATAATAGGGGAGGGGGTGTCTTCCCAGTCTCCCTTCCTGTGATGAAGTGTACATTTTTAACTTGTAGTTATGTATAATTATAGATAGATATTTTAAAGGGTAAGTATTTAAAGTTGCATAACTAATGGGGATGGTAGTCAGCTCAGCTAATGTTGAGCTGGGTTACCATGGAAACAGGGGCGGAGCCAACTGCCACTTGGCATGACAGCCATTTTAAAACAGTTAGTCTACAGCCTGTGAAATGTAGGAGTGGCTGGTTCTGTTGAGTAGTGAGAACCAGGAAGGTAATCTGTAGTTTAAAAACTACAGGTAAAGGCTGATTCTATAGTAGAGAGAATCAGGAAGTTTTTGGCTTTTAGCCTGAGTAGTTTAAATAAGTCGAGTTGACTTAATTATATTAATAGTTAGTGAATGAGAGAAAGGGTGAGAGAAACCCAGTGAGGATCTCTATTGCAACAGAAACATCACAAAGAAAGAATAAGCTTGTAACTGAAGTAACCTATTAAGGAAAGAAACACAATTTAAAGAAAAATAAGTTTGAAACATGTTTAGTGGAAGAAAGTGTCCTTCCCAGAGTTGTTAAAGGAATGTTATAAATTTTAAATTGAAGATTTGTGCCTCTAAGAGTTAAGTTACATTGAAACCATCATGCTCCTTCTACATTTCAATAAACTTGTTACTGTTTTTCCTAAAGCCTTGTCTCTGAGACAATTCCTTTCCAAGTTAAGTCATGCTACACAGAAGAAAGACCAAATCAATATTATTAGCTATAAGCTTCGCTATCAATTTAATAAGCCCTTACAGAGTGGTGAGCTTCCGCTGTCAGCCCTAGCTTCTGCCAACCTAGCAGTTTGAAAACATGCAAATGTGAGTAGATCAATAGGTACCGCTCCGGCGGGAAGATAACGGCGCTCCATGCAGCCATGCCGGCCACATGACCTTGGAGGTGTCTATGGACAACGCTGGCTCTTCGGCTTAGAAATGGAGATGAGCACCACACCCCAGACTTAATGTAAGGGGACTACCTTTACCTTACAGAGTGGTGGCTCCTTTACAAACTCTTCACAAATTAGTGGCATCTTCGCGAATCATTACACCTCCCTATCATTTTAGGCATTTAAGCTGTCTGTACTCTAGAGGAGAGGCGCTCAACTGCAGGCAGGTGTGCACTTTAAGGAGGCTTCTTACCTGCTGTTTCTACTCTAGAAGAGAGATGCTTTCCAAGGCAAGGAGACAGGTTGTGTTTCTTACACTAGAGGAGGTGTTCAACTGCAGTCACTGGCAGACACACATGCTTTCTGGGCCTGCATGCCACACCCACATTCTCTGTTTCCAAGGCAAGGAAGTAAGTTGTGTTTCTTACTCTAGAGGAGGAGCTCAGCTGCAAGCACTAGCAGGTGTGTGTGCTTTCTCTCCTGGACTGCACCACAGCAGCAGCCACACATTCGTTCCAAGGCATTTTAAGGAGGCTTCCCACTTCCAGGTAAGGAACAGCCATGACCTCCTGGAGGAGAGTAGTTTTCAGGGAATGTGGGTTTACTTTTTGTTTCTTGGGGGATTAATAACAAAGATTAAACTATGATGACAAAAAGCAGATTAAGAGCCGGGATCAATTCCTGCTTGCTTTTGTGACAAGCTGATTTTTGTACTGGGAGAGGCCTTCTCGTTACGTGCTCTTGTAGGTAATGAAAGTAACTTAAGAATGGATTGAATGAAGAGAAACAGTTCTGTTCTAGAAAACAGTAGGAAAATGAGGAAGAATGCACTAAATCTGGATCAATTCTATCAAGAAAGCTAGAGTTCTGGATTTCCAAGACCTGAGCAAGGAAGCAAATAACTGGAGCTCTTGGAGGTCTCTCATTCATAGGGTCACCATAAATCCAAGTTGATATGATGGTAAATAGCAACAATTTTATAACTACAGTAACTAACATATCACCTTCTAGCTGCCATTGGGTGTAACCTTCATCAGTCCCAGCCAGCATAGCCATTGTTGAGGGATGGCCATCCGAGTCTAAGAATACATAGATTTGTCCGTCCTACTGTAAAGGGGCATAAGAATGCACCTAAGGCAGTGTCAGAACATGAATCCATCTAGCTTGGGACTGACTACACCAGAGGATGCCACATTCTGGGAGACTTGGGGGCATTTTTGGAGTTTGAGAAACCTTTGGATTCTATGCTTGAAATTAATATACAAATTAAAGTGATAAGAAAGGGTGCTTCTTACTTGGAGGAGAAAAGTAGCATGTCTGGTTTGGGTGGGGAATAATGTTTTTTATAGTTGGACTATATTGCTCCCTAGTTTCTGGGCAGTAGAAAGCAAGCTAGTTCCTCCCTTAGTCGATCTTATCACTTGCCAAAGATGACAGTCCTGTTTTAACTCTGCTTTGTCTCCTTTGTGTGATAAATCCTTAGTAAATAACCATTAATCTTTAGTAAATAGAGCTGCGACATAAGCTCATGTGTTCTGCATTATATAATACATTGTGCAAGACAAGACAACCCAAACTGTTCCTTGATGTCAAATGTGGCATTTCTTCTACATCATGTACTTACTAGGTTTTTTTAAAAAAAAAAGACACAGTGCACTAAAGTCAGCAAATTATCCCAGCATCTGCTAGGCTGTTATCACACCCTTAAGCTCAGTAAGGACCCTGAGACATATTGAATCCCATGTCGTGAATCTGCAAGACTTTTTCTTCAGCTTAACATCCATTTAAAGCATTTCAGCTTTAGGTTTTCTGGCACCTTTTAATTGTGTCGAATTTTGGCAGAGGTCTCCGGAGCTGTCAACTGTCAGATTCCAAATGCCACAAAACACCGTCTATCACACCAGAGTCAGATATTAAATGCCATCGCAAGCCAACTCTCAAATATTGTGAAAGATGAAAATTGCATTATATGTCAGCTATCTTGCACGGCCAAATACCAAATAGGGAAATCAGATTGGAAAGGCAAATACCAAGCATATTGCAATCCAACATGCTCAGGTGTCAGGCTTGGATCTCAAACATTCAAGGAAGCACAAATTTAGGGGAACAAATCCATTTCACTGTTAGAAAAGGGCAGGTGCACAGCAGGAGTAAATTTGCAATGATACATCAGTCTTGACTTACTCTGGAGTGAAATTTCATGGGGAACCAGATGGTCTGCAAGAGGTAAAACACAGAGTGAATTTGCGCCATTTTGCAGTGCTGATTTTTATGCCTTGTGAGAGAAAAAGAGAAGCCTTGTGGGGGAATGCTCTTTAAATCCAAGACAACCGTAAAAGATCTGGAGAACAGAACAGCTCCAAAGTGATTTGTGCAATGAGTTTGCTAGAAAAAGAAAAAGGCAGAAAGACAGAAAGAAAAACTTATGCCGCATTTCTTTCCACTTTTTAAATTTTTGATACAGATGCAACTTGAATGGAATTACTTCTTTCCGCACTGGGGGAAAAGGGAGATTAAAAGTTTGCAGACACTAAAGGAAAGCCAAGTTGATTAAAAGTAGTAAATAAAACCCAAGGCTCATTCTTCCCCTTTTTCCTAGAAGTCTCCGTCTTCATACTCTGTATTTGTGTGCACACAGGAGATTAAAAATCACCACTATTTAATTGCAAGAGCAAAAAGCAAGGATTGTAAATTTCTTTCAGCTGTCACAAGTGGCCAACAATTTTTTTTATAAGGAGCTTTTTTCCCTGGGTTTTTGCACCCACGTGTTTCCCTGCTTTATGTTGCTTCATCGTGCAAAGCTTTTTCATCAAATGCAGTGAGTTTTTAAAGGCTGGGGGAAATGTAAACTGAAAAAAATGTGGAGAAATTTAGAATCTGCATGAGCCAGCTGTGATTCTCTTCTACCCTTTCTTTTAATCAGACTTCATGAAATCCTTTCTTTTTTGGTATCTGGGAACTCAGAAACATATTTCTAATAATAGGTTAGTTATCCTTCCAAGATCTTAAGAGGGATGCTGGGAGATAAAAACATGACACAGTGCATTAAAGGATCAGTGGATGGTTTTTGGAGCTTTTTAAAGTCCCAGAGATAAGCAATCAGTGGCATGGAGGACAAACTGCTTCATTGAAGGATATGTTAAAGCTATGATACAAGACTACACAATATAAGAATATAACACTACCTAAACCAATCTCAGAATAAACATAAAGGGAAAATTATTAGCTCATTGATAGATATTGCACATATTGTCCCAGATTCATAGAATCATTAGGAGGGTGACTAAAATGATCAAGGGTCTGGAGAACAAGCCCTATGAGGAGCGGCTTAAGGAGCTGGGCATGTTTAGCCTGAAGAAGAGAAGGCTGAGAGTAGATATTAGGCCTGTGCGGTTTCGTTCGTTAATTTTGTAATTCGTTATTAATTCGTTATTTTTAGCATTTACGAAACGATATCAAAACACATTTTCAAACCCGGAAGGGTTTAAAAATATTGAACCGGCAACCCCCATAGATTTAACGAGCTTCCGCCCGTTTCGTAAATGGGATGGAGGCTGCTGGTGCCCTGGGAGCCAATCCGGCGCTCCCAAGCACCCAAGCAGTGCACCGTGGCTGTTTCTGATTGGCCGGCAAGCCCTTTAAAAGCGGCTCCGCGCGGCCGTACAGCTCATTGTTGCAGAGGCGAGGGAGAAGAGAGGAGGTCCGGGAGGGTGGCTTCAGGCTAGCATTGGGTTGGCTTGCAACTAAGCTTGGATTGGATTCATTCCTTGCTGCTTAATTCCTTGCTTGGATTCATTCCTTGTTGCTTAATTCCTTGCTTGGATTCATTCCTTCATTCCTTCCTTCGGTTTTTGTCAATTAGTTTGTTAATTTTCCATTTTTAAATATTTTCTAAAAATACCTGTCTTTTATTCTTAAAAAAATACAAAAAAATATTCTAAAAAAAAGACTCTTCTGTTGGTGTGTGCTCTCGTTTGCCCTGTCTCGTGGCTGTGTTTGCTTCATATCAGGGCCAGTTTTTGGTTAATTTTCCATTTTTGAATATTTTTAAAAATACCTGTCTTTTATTCTTAAAAAAAAAACCAAAATATTCTAAAAAAAGAAAAGACTCTTCTGTTGGTGTGCTCTCATTTGCCCTGTCTCGTGGCTGTGTTTGGTCCACATCAGGGCCAGTTTTTGGTTAATTTTCATTTCTGAATATTTTTTAAAAATACCTGTCTTTTATTCTTAAAAAAAACAAAAATATTCTAAAAAAAGAAAATACTCTTCTGTTGCTGTGTGCTCTCATTTGCCCTGTCTCGTGGCTGTGTTTGGTCCACATCAGGGCCAGTTTTTGGTTAATTTTCCATTTTTGAATATTTTTTAAAAATACCTGTCTTTTATTCTTAAAAAAATACAAAAAATATTCTAAAAAAATAAGAGTCTTCGGTGGCTGTGTGTGCGTTTGTCATTTGTGTAGTTCCAACCAGTGCGCTCCTTTTGCCAACACAAAGTGCTATAATACAGTGCTTGCTCATCATTTGTGTAGTTCCAACCAGTGCGCTCCTTTTGCCAACAGAAAGTGCTATAATACAGTGCTCGCTCATTTGTGTAGTTCCAACCAGTGCGCTCCTTTTGCCAACACAAAGTGCTATAATACCTCGCTCATTTGTGTAGTTCCAACCAGTGCGCTCCTTTTGCCAACACAAAGTGCTATAATACAGTGCTCGCTCATTTGTGTAGTTCCAACCAGTGCGCTCCTTTTGCCAACACAAAGTGCTACATACACTGCTCGCTCATTTGTGTAGTTCCAACCAGTGCGCTCCTTTTGCTCATTATTTGTGTAGTTCCAACCAGTGTGATGAAACGCTTCCTTCCCAGCTTTTCTAGTCGCAAGGGCCAAGTGCTATCGCGAATACCGAAGAAAGGCAGGGGACTGAAGATGAACACATTGACAAGAAGGGAACATTCATCCAACGAGATGGTTATTGAAACACCCACAGATGCTTCAACCAGCTGTGAGATGGCAGAACCTTCTTCTTCATCAGTTCGAAAGACTCTACGTTCAGATCCTGATGTCGTTCCAAGTACCTCTGATATTACTTGTTATGAAGAGGAGGGCGAGGAGGCGGACGTGTCAGAGGAATGGGAGGAAGACAAGATGGAATGTGCTTCCACCACAGGAATTAGTGATCAAGAGGACTGCATGCTGATGGAGGGCGAGCTACAGAAACAACCAACGATTATACTCCCTTCCACAAACACCGACAGTCCAAACACGAGCATGAGTACATCTGAAGTGCCTAGTAGGGGTAGGCCGAGATCGCTCCTATGGGATCATTACGACGTCCATAATGAGAGGGCCACTTTGGCAGTTTGCAGGCATTGCGGTGTGAGCGTCAGCAGAGGAAAAGATATGAGGCATCTTGCCACAACAGGGCTAAGGATGCACATTAAGATACACCACCCCCAAATGTGAAGTTGGTCCTTCTTACTTAACTTGCAATACTGCTACAGAAATTAGTATGTATGCAATACTTCCCAGATAATTTTCAGAGTTTTTTCAAAGTGCAATTCTGTTACTTTTTGTTACTTTTTCTTTATTTATTTCTTATATTTACTTTCTAAGTTTTTATAATAACATTATTTTTATATATTAATAATTTATAATTTAATTTTATATATTATTTTTATTATTATTTATAATTATATTTATAAATATTTTATAAATTTAATTATATTTTATTTAAATATTTATATTATTATTTATTTCATTTATATAATATATATATAATATATTATATTATAATTATTTTATTTATATTGTATATATTATATAATTTTTATATTTATTTTATTTATTATTATTTATATTTTATTTATTTAATTTATTATTATATTATTGTTTATTTCATTATATATTATTAAATTGACTCAGTTTTGGATACTTTATCTTATTACTTTTTTATTTAATATCTTAATATCTTGTTCTATTTGATTATTTTATTTGATTTATTTTATGAAATGATTTTGTTTATAGAGCATTTAGCATTGCGCAATCGCGTCCGCCATTTTAACGAATCGATTCGTTATTATTTTAATAGCGAATCGATTCGTATTTGATAACGAAGTTTCGGAAGTCGCTTTTGCGCATGCGCAATCGCGTCCGTTTTAACGAATCGATTCGTTATAACCTTAACGAATCGACCCCGCGCCAATAACGAAGCTTCGGAAGTGATTTTGC
The DNA here is from genome assembly GCF_025583915.1 of Anolis sagrei ordinatus. Taxonomy (NCBI): domain Eukaryota; kingdom Metazoa; phylum Chordata; class Lepidosauria; order Squamata; family Anolidae; genus Anolis; species Anolis sagrei. Next base: position 11,187,294 of record NW_026845477.1, on the reverse strand, counting down.
GCATGCAAAATCCGCCATCTTAACGAATCGATTCGTAAATATTTACGAAATTTCGTAAATACCGAACTTTTTTAAGGGAAAATTTTGTAATTATTTTAAATATCGAAACAAAAAAACACCCCAATTACAAATCGATTTTAGAAACAAATTTTTGCGTTGTTACCCAGGCCTAATATATAGCTATATAAATATGTGGGAGGAAGCCACAGGGAGGAGGGAGCAAGCTTGTTTTCTGCTTCCTTGGAGACTAGGACGCAAGGAACAATGGCTTCAAACTACAAGAGAGGAGATTCCATCTGAACATGAGGAAGAACTTCCTGACTGTGAGAGCTGTTCAGCAGTGGAACCCTCTGCCCCGGAGTGTGGTGGAGGCTCCTTCTTTGGAAGCTTTTAAACAGAGGCTGGATGGCCATCTGTCAGGGGTGATTTGAATGCAATATTCCTGCTTCTTGGCAGGGGGTTGGACTGGATGGCCCATGAGGTCTCTTCCAACTCTTTGATTCTATGATTCTATGATTCAGGCATTTTCTGGTCTGGCACCCCACAATCCTGATTAGCTTTCACAAGTTTATTCTCCTGTCTGTAGAGGCCCAGCAGAATGATACAGATTGACCATCGTTTATCCATAATTCTGAAGCCTGAAATACTCCAAAATCCAAAATTGTCACCATGGGTGGTTGGTTGAGATAGTGACACCTTTGTTTTCTGATTATTCAATGTAAACTAACCTTATTCAGAACATTGCACAATAGGACTTTCCAGCTATAGATGAAACATAAATGAATTTCCTATTTAGACTTGGGTCCCATCTCAAGGTATCTTATTACTTATGCAATCTAGATAAAATAGTGAAGAGTAGAGACATCACACTGGCAATGAAGATCCACATAGTTAAACTATCATGAACTAGTCCAGTGGTTCTCAACCTGGGGTCCCAAGATGTTTTTGGCCTTCAACTCCCAGAAATCCCAACAGCTGGTAAACTGGCAGGGATTTCTGGGAGTTGTAGGCCAAAAACATCTGGGGACCCAGGTTGAGAACCCGTAATCACCTACGGATGTGAGAGCTGGACCATAGGGAAGGCTGAGCAAAGGAAGAGAGAGCTTTTGAACTGTGGTGCTGGAGGAAAGTTCTGAGAGTGCCTTGGACACGACGAGAGATCCAGCCAATCCATACTTCAGGAAATAAAGCCCGACTGCTCATTGGAGGGAAGGATACTAGAAGCAAAGATGAAGTACTTTGGCCACATCATGAGAAAAAGGAAAGCTTAGAGAAAACACTGATGCTGGGGAAAATGGAAGGAAAAAGGAAGAGGGGCCAACCAAGGGCAAGATGGATGGATGGATGGTATCCTTGAAGTGACTGGATTGACTTCGGAGCTGGGGGTGGTGACGGACAGGGAGCTCTGGCGTGTGCTGGTCTATAAGGTCATGAAGAGTCGGAAATAACTGAAAGAATGAACAACAACAACAACAATGCATATACAAATACAGATATTTCAAAATCTGGAAACATCCAAAATCTAAATCACTTCGGGACTGAAGGATTTCAGTTAAGGGATGCTAAACCTGTAATAACATTAATTTTAAGCAATTTTGGAAAGGCCATTAATAGTGGTGGTGCTCAAGGTGAAGAGGATGGTGGTGGTGAAGATGGTGCAATAGAATATTCCAGTTTAAAAACCTTTTGGAACAGACAGTTAACTCTCAATGGTGCAGCTAAAGAGAAAGGATTACTGGTAGAAAAAAGGTACCAATTGAAAGAGTGCAGAAAGGAGGGTAATAATGCTTTAAAATGGAAGGAATTCTATAGTCTTGGATCAGCCACCAAGAAGGCTTTCTCTTCTGTCTTTCAGATAACAGGATCTTTTACCCCTAAAGTATTTCCACCCATGAGTATCCCTATTACATTGCACCCTAAATGTTTTGTTGGAACCCTAATTTGGGAGTAAAGCATTGGGCAGAAGCAGGTTCTGGGCGAAGAGGAGAATCTCAAGAACTTCCCCATGGCTAATTGCATGTCCTGACCCCCAACTACACAGAAGAAGGAGTTGACAGGTTCTTTAAGAACCAAGGTTGATGGGGAGCATGTTGTTCTGCCTGATATTTGTCAGTTCAATTAGAAAGTTCCTGGCCTGATCTAGGAACAAAGCAAGTTTTGTAATTGAAAATTAATTCATACTGGAAAGTGCAGTCAATAGACAATTACCAAGATACAGTACTGTGTTTATTGCTTGGTGGAATTTGGCTGACGATTTATAAGAGCTGACGGCAATTATCTTCACATTCAAGGAATGGACAGCAGAGATAGAACTTAATTACTGCATAACCCTTTCACGACTTCCTTATTGGGTGTAAATAAGTATCAATCAGGCACCTGTAAAAATCAGAAACCTATTTTGAATGGCCAAAAATTGGCAACAGTGTTAAATTATTAAGAGGTAGCAATCAGATAGGGTGATTCTTATCCCATCGGGATTCATCTTAGCATGAATATTTACAGACCACAAAACAAGTGATCTGTTTGCTGTATAATGTTTACAAAGCATAACATCATTTGTGATGCTGTTATGGAGTCACAAATAGTCGGATGACTGGCTACTTATTTGTAGAGTTCGGCCACATTGTGATCTGCCCCAGTGTGAACAGCATACTTACTTACTTACTTACTTAGGCGATCCCTCATTGGACGAGTAAGATGGTCTTCCATGATGGGTTTCCTTGTGGATTTGTAGGTGGCTGTGGAGTAGGCTTGGGTAACTACGGAAAAATTCGGTTCTAAACTCGTTTCGTTTTTAGGGGGTTTTTGCGATTCGTTTTTTAAAAGAATTCTGTATTAAAAAAGTTCAAAATATACGAAATTTCGTAAAATTACGAAACAATTACAAAACAATTACGAATCAATTCGTTAATGGTGGACGCGATTGCGCAATATGCTAAAAAACCCTCCAAATGGGACAGGGGGAACTTCTGAAGCATCCCTCTCCCTCTGTTGTTGACTGTTGGTGTGATAATTTATTTTTTATCACTGATAAAACAAACAACAACCCTAAAACTTGCACCAGACATACGGAAATAATTACGAAACAATTTCGAAACAATTTCAAAACAATTTCGAAACAATTACGAAACATAAATTGAAAAAATTTGTTTCGATTTTTAATTACTCCTGCATGGCTCAATATTGGATCGTAAGCTAATTTAAATACGAATTAATAACTAATTACGAAATTAACGAACGAAACCGCCCAAGCCTACCGTGGAGCCCTATTCTTGACCTGCATCTTCTCCCACAGTGAAGGCATTGGTTTCCAGGTGGAAGGTGGTCCCGGTTGGGGTTGGCTTGATGCACCTTCCTCCTGGCACGTTTCTCTCTTTCACCCTCCACTCGTGCCTCCTCAAATTCTGCAGCACTGCTGGTCACTGCTGACCTCCAGCTGGAGCGGTCAAGGGCCAGGGCTTCCCAGTTCTCACAGTCTATGCCAGAGGTTTTAAGGTTGGCTTTGAGCCCATTTAAATATCTTTTCCTGTTCACCAACATTCCGTTTTCCGTTCTTGAGTTCAGAGTAGAGCAACTGCTTTGGGAGTTGGTGGTCGGGAATCTGGATAACGTGGCTGGTACAGCGGAGTTGATGGTGGAGGACCATCGCTTCAATGCTGGTGATCTTTGCTTCTTCCAGCACGCTGACGCTTGTCCACCTGTCTTCTCAAGAGATTTGCAGGATTTTCCAGAGGCAGCGCTGATGGAATCGTTCCAGGAGTTGCATGTGACGTCTGTAGACAGTCCACGTTTCGCAGGCATATAGCAGGGTTGGGAGGACAATAGCTTTATAAACAAGCACCTTGGTATCCCTACGGATGTCCCGGTCCTCAAACACTCTCTGCTTCATTCATCCATAGCTACCACAACAATAGTGACAGGAGCATGGAGGTAAGGAGGGTCATGTAGATGCAGATAGTAAATACTGCACCCAGCACCAGACCCAGGGTTTTTTTTGTCCATGTAGATGTCCCTTGTGTTAAATCAGTGGAGAACTAGGGGAGAAGAAGCTACTTTTTCCACCTCTTCATCTTGTATAGCAGCACTACAGTAAACTTGGCAGAATGGATAAGCTTATCAATGTGTTGGGGTAGTAACAACTGTTGACTTCCATCTCAATGTGGCAGTGAATCCCTTGTTGGTATTAATTAGAAATTTAAATGTTTTCTTCCAGGTACTGAGCCCTCCTCCCAACAACCCTCCTTGGATAGCTCTTTTAAAGTTTGGGCAAAAATGTAGTGTGCTTAAGATGTCTCTGATAAGAAACCATCTTAGGAAACGAACCAAAAATATATCTCTGTATTAATTTTGCTGAATGTTTCCAAATGCCAGTTGAACTCTTATATTTTTGTTCATATGAGATTGTGAAATATAGGCACCGAACCAAGTTTCAGGCAGAACTACAAGAGATCAAATTAATCAATGAGAACATTTTAAAATAAATGTCTGTAAATTAAGCTTATTCAAGAGGTTTGAAGTAACAATTGGATTTTCTTTTGGCATGGAAACGCTTACATATTTTTGTACACTCCCCCTCCAATAGTTTTGTCCAAGGGTACATCTACACTATGGAATGAATGCAGTTTGATACCACTTTAATTGTCAGGGCTCAATGCTTTGGAATCCTGGGATCAGTAGTTTGATGAGGCATCAGTGGTTTTTGGCAGAAAAAGCAAATGACATTAAAAACTACAGCTCCCATATTTTCATGTACGTCAAAGGGCATACATTCTGCAGAGTAGATGCACCCGAGGTTTTTGGTGCAAATGAAAAAAAATGTAATCCAAACTAAATATACTCTATCCTTCAGTTGTTCCTTAGAGAAGCTTCTTTTCCAGACCTTCACTTTGACCACTTTAAAATAGTTTGCTCTTTGTTTATTTGCTTTATTTACTGTCCTGAAAATGAACAAAATCTGGCTACCAGTGTTTTAAAAAACCCTCTAAAATCTGGACAGTAAATAAAGAGCAACACTAAAAGAGCTGGTCTTGACCTATAAAACCCTATAACGGCTCCGGTCCAGCATACCTGTCCGAACCTATCTCCTTCTACGTTCCACCTCAGAGCTTAAGATCGTCTGGGGAGGCCCCGCTCTCGGCCGCTCCTTTGTCACACTTGGCGGGGACGAGGGACAGGGCCTTCTCGGTGGTGGCCCCCCGCCTGTGGAATTTGCTCCCTGGGGAAATTAGGTCATCGTCATCCCTCCTCACCTTTAGAAAAAAGGTTAAAACGTGGCTGTGGGACCAGGCCTTCGGGCAATCAGGTTAAAGGACAATTGATAATGTTGACTATGGCATGGAAGAGGATTTGGATAAGTTAAGCGGAGTAATCATTAGTAGATGGCTAGCTAAACAGCCACCAGACGGGCAATAGCTAATCAGAGTGTAAGTATACTGTTTTAATCTTTATTTATTAATGTTCATGTTTAATTGTTATATTTGTTATTCTGTATTTTATGATGAGGCATTGAATTATTGCCAATTGTAAGCCACCCTGAGTCCCCCCCAGGGGTTGAGAATGGCGGGGTTAAAATGTTTGAAATAAATAAATAAATAAAACAGGATAATTCCTCTCAACAAAGGAGTCCCTCAGGCAGGAAGCAGCCAGGCTTTGAAGCTGCAAAGCCATTCAATGGTAATCAAGGTGGCCAACTGCAACATTCACACTTGCCTCAAGCAGACAAGAGTTCTTTCTCCCACTCTGGGCATTATTTCACAGATAAATAAATCCCTCTTGCCTAGTTTCCAACAGACCTCACAACCTTTGAGGAAGACTGCCGTAGATGTGGGTGAAACGTCAGGAGAGAATGCTTCCTGGAACATGGCCAGACAGCCTGGAAAAGCTCACCTCAACCCAATGTTTACAATGTTTGTTTAAAGCAAGGTGCACCATTATTTGAGGTTACTAAATGAGGACGAAAAGCCTTGGTAAACAGTTTTCATTTAATCGTGCCAAAATGAAATGAATGTTGGTGCCAATTGGGCCTCAAAGTGGAGAGCGTCCATATTTGGAACACAACAAGAAAAGTCATAGAAGCAGAATCAAAGAGTTGGAAGAGACCTCATGGGCCATCCAGTCCAACCCCCTGCCAAGAACCAGGAACATTGCATTCAAATCACGCCTGGCCATCCAGCCTCTGTTTAAAAGCTTCCAAAGGAGGAGCCTCCACCACACTCCGGCAGAGAGTTCCACTGCTGAACGGCTCTCACAGTCAGGAAGTTCTTTCTTGCATCTCTCAAACTTTGTAGTTTAGCAATCTCTAAAGGCCACATGGCTTCATAAAAAGCAAGTCAAGCATAGCTTATGTCAAATGGATGGGAATTGCATAGAGCGTATATTGATATTACAGAGAGACGGGCAGATGCAGACACAAAGGAAACTTATAACAATCTGCATTTTTTTAAAGAAAAAAAGCCCTTTCAATGAAATCTCAATAACACCCAATGCAAATCAGAAAGCCGATCTGACTTAAAGACGGGCGAAAGGCAGCACATTTTTCATACACTTCTGAATTATTACCTTTCTTCTCAAATTAAACCAAAAATGAAACATTGGATCAGTTAAGTTGCACCAGTTTGATAAAAGCTATGCAAATCTCTCTACGCAGACCCCATCTATAATGCTGACAGTTTAGATAAAGTATTTGATTCCACTTCCAAAGAGAACATCCAAGTATTTTAGGTAAACAAAAGCTATTGTTTTGAGGAGAAAAAAGACACACTAGCTTGGCCTCCTATTTCTGACAGTTACAAATTACATATATAATTTGCTATGCTTCCCTGGAATAATTAATATCGCAGGACAATATCTCGGGGAAAAATCTTCCTCCTCTTCCATCTTTCTCTCTTTGTCTTTCTATTGTTTTCTCTTTTGGTAGCTTTTGATGATAAGAGCACAATTGTATTCAATTAGTTGTCTTTCAAAACTTTAGTTTGGGCACTGGAAGGGACTTTTGGACTCTAACATTATTTTGAGAAGGTACTTTCTTTTTACTTTACTTAGGTGAGCCCTCGTTGTCTGAGGATGATGGCCCTCCAAGTGTAGTATCTTGGTGGTACATAGGTGATAGAAACTTGTGCGCCAGCTGTGCCCGTTCCTTGGGAAGTCTGACTTGGCCACGGTTGTCCACGCTCTGGTTACATCCCGTATAGACTACAGCAACGCACTCTACATGGGCTGCCTTTGAAGACTGTTCGGAAGCTTCAAATGGTCCAACAGGTGGCAGCCAGGTTACTAACAGGAGCGGCACTCAGGGAGCATACAACTCTGCTGCGCCGACTCTACTGGCTGCCAGTTTTCTACCAAGCACAATTCAAAGTGCTGGCTTCAGCCTTTAAAACCCTAAATGGTTCCAGCCCAGGTTACTTGTCCAATTGTATCTTTCCCTATGAACCAGCTAGGAACTTACGATCATTTGGGGAGGCCCTGCTCTCAGTCCGGCCTCCTTCGCAGATGCGATTGGTGGGAACGAGAGACAGGGCCTTCTCAGCGGTGGCCCTCAGCTATGGAACGCCCTCCCTAGAGATATCAGATCGGTCCCCTCCCTCCTAACATTTTGAAAAAGAGTTAAAACCTGGCTTTTTGAGCAAGCATTTGCAAATGCAGTGTAAAAGGCTAATTTAGATCCATGGAATGATTGCGACTGGAAAATGATTTTAGTAATGAGACACTGAGGACTTGTGTTTTTTGTTTCTACTGTTTTTATATAGCTTACATTATATGTTAATTTTTTAATTATATTTTATGTTGTTGGGGGCATTGAATGCTGACTGTAAACTGCCTTGAGTCGCCTTCGGGCTGAGAAAGTCGGTATATAAATATGGTAAATAAATAAATAGGTGGTTGTGGAAACCTATTCTTGACCTGCATGATCTTCCACAGTGAGGACATCGGTTTTCAGGTGGACAGCGGTCCCGGTCAGGCTTGGCTTGATGCACCTTCCTCTTGGCATGTTTCTCCCTTCTGCCCTCCATTCGTGCCTCTTCAAATTCCTCAGCATTGCTGGTCACAGCTCACCTCCCATTAGAGCCCTTAAGGGCCAGGGCTTCCCAGTTCTTGGTGTCTATGCTACAGTTTTTAAGGTCGGCTTTAAGCCCAACTTTAAATCTCTTTTCCTGCCCACCAACATTTCATTTTCTGTTCCTGAGTTGGGAGTATAGTAACTGCTTTGGTAGACAGTGATGAGGCATTTGGACAATGTGGCCAGTCCAGCGGAATTGATGGTGTAGTTGAGAAGGATAGCAATTATGTCAAGATGATTTTTTATAGAATTCCAGGTGAAATTCCTCCTGGCTGCCAAAATGTGTTGTTATTCTCTGGAAGCGAACAAACAGAAGGGGCACAAATATTTCTGGATTGGCAGCATGAAAAAAACAGGATTCATTGGGTTATCAAAAATGAAGTTCCATGTTATCGGGACAATCATGTAACTGACCCGATCAGTGCCATCTGATGTTATTGTTCCCATCCTTTGCCTCCTTTTACAAATGCTTTAGCTTTTGTTTGGATGGAAGTCTGTTGGCGTCCAACACATGCACCAGATGCAGGTGGGTGGATATTTTTGTCGTATTTTGGAATATCCATATTCAGTTCAAGGTTGCAGAAACAGAGCAGTACATGTGGCACCATTCTGACTGAAGGTGTTCATTGTGCATGGATGTAGATGCATGCTGCACACTAATGTACATAGGTGTATGTTACACATTTGACTCAGAATTTGGAGGCTTGTTGCAGACGAAATTGAAATCCCTCAATGTCATCTTAACTTTTTAAAAATCAGGTCAGAAGTGACTTGAGAACATGCTGCAAGTCGCTTTTCGTATAAGGGAATCAGTTGTGTACAAAGACGTTACCCAGGGGACACCCGGATGTGTTGCCATCCTGTGGGAGGCTTCTCTCATGTCCCCATATGGGAAGCTGGAACTGACATATGGGAGCTCACCCCATTTCACAGATTCGAACTGCCAGCCTTCAGGTCAGCAGTTCAACCGGCACAAGGGTTTAACCCATTGAACCACCGTGGCTCCTGTGATCTTAACGGAAAACATTTCAGATGGAATGTAGGACTATAAATCTAACATAATCACCGCTTTTGTTTGCCTGATGAAGAAACCTGTGAATATTCAGATGCTTGCAATAATGTATTTTGTCATTTCGAGTAAGCTTCAAAAATAGTAAGGATGAGCATCCCTTATCCAGAATTCTGAAATATCCCAAAATCTGAAATTATCAACATTGTTGGCTGAGATGGTGTTACTTTCGCCTTCTGGTGGTTCATTGTACACATATTTTATTTAAATTACGAAAGTATTGAAACACTGTGTATAAAAGTATCTTCAGGACATGTCTGTAAGATGCATACGAAACATGAATGAATTTTGTGTTTAGACTTAGATCTCATCTCCAAGATATCTCATAGACACACTAGCCGCCTCCTGCCATGCGTTACCATGGCCCAATCTGGTAATCTGGAAAATGACCTGGAAAACAATGTAATGAGATAGTGTTGGTTTCTAATATATGTAATTTCTTGATGCTTGTGGGCAGACAGTATTTCTTGTTGTTTCTTTGTTAGTGTTGATGTAGATTGACTGGTTTGCCTACTCTGGAACATGCAACATATAATTGTCCTTCTTTAGGGGTCCCTTTCAAATCTGATACTATATCTCTCTCTGTGTGTGAATCTATCTATCTATATCTATGGCTATGGCTCTTTGTAGGAGGGTTTGATTACGACACAGGAACAAGATGCCAATTGCCAATATCCCTATACTGGAGAAAATAGAAAAGAATCAAAGATACGAAATGGAAAAATAAAAAAGAAGAAGGGGTGAGAAGAAAAGAGCAACCGGGAGAAAAAACGAAGTCAAGAAAAGAAATAAAAGAAGACAAGTAAAAAACAGGGGATCAGCATTTAAGAAGGAAGAATAAAAAAGTAGAGAAAAAACAGCAGGAAGATAAGATAAGAAAGTAATAAATAAAAGACGAAAAA
>NW_026845477.1:11158462-11175393 GCF_025583915.1 Anolis sagrei ordinatus | reverse complement strand
TGGCAGGGGGTTGGACTGGATGGCCCATGAGGTCTCTTCCAACTCTTTGATTCTATGATTCTATGATTTGGACATGAGATCATGACTTAGCATTTTATATGTGGTTTTTAATTTAATCGATAGATTGGTATGAGTTTTAATTACTTATATCCTTAGACTGTTTATATTTTTATGAGATGTGTTTGTTTACCTGTGTGGCATTGAATTTTTGCCGGATTTATTATAAGCTGCCTTGAGTCTCCTCTCAGGTTGAGAAAGGCGGGGTAGAAATGGAGTAAATACATACATACATACATACATACATACATACATACATCTTTACAACTGAAAAACAGGTGTGATGGAAACCATCAAAGTTTCCTGTCCTGTTTCATTGCCCAAATGACAGCACACTCTTGTATCCTCTGGCGTTCCATGCAGATCAATAGGATCTTATGGAAAGCAATGGTTTTAATCTGGGACACTGCCTCTTGTATCCTCTGGGGTTTAATGCAGATTAATAGGATCCCATGGAAAGCAACGGTTTTGCCCTGGATCACTGCCTTTTGTATCCTCTGGGGTTCCATGCAGATCAATAGGATCCCATGGAAAGCAATGGTTTTAACCTGGATCACTGTCTCTTGTACCCTCTGGGGTTCCATGCAGATCAAGAGGATCCCATGGAAAGCAATGGTTTTAAACTGAATCACTGTCTCTTGTATCTTCTGGGGCAGAACAATTTTTCCCATGGGAAGAAGAGGTTTTAAACTGGCATCAGTCTCCTTAAATGCAAGGAGCTTTGGGTAGGGCAAGGGATCTCTTGGTTTAGGATAATGGGACTGCAGGATGGTCAACCATTCTTTCCCCTTTCAGTGTGATGAAGTCATTAGCTGTATCTCTAAATCGTCACTGCCAAAGAAGACTCAAAGGGGCACTTAATTTTGTAGGTGGAACTAATGGGATTAAGATAAATCCCTAGTGTATTGAATCTCCAGAGACTCTTCTTTAACTCTGAGATTACATCTAAGATTGTGGCTTCTCACGTGATGTCAGTTGGACCCATGCCCAGCTTTACTATTATACAAGGATAGCAGAGGTGCTGTTCGGAGGGAACATGGAAAGGGCCCAAATGCAAAGTCATGCTTCTCCCTCTCATTCTCACACATTCAGCTTAGATGTCAACAAGCCAAAACCTGTTCCAGCTCAGAATGTTTGTGCGTGTTTACCTGCTACTGGCAGGAATTTGAGCTGGATCTGGAGTTCCTAAGGAATTGTTTTACTTCCTTTTGTGTGTGGGTTCTAGTATGACACTGCCAAAGAGACAGCAGTGGTATATTTCACTTAGATACATGCATGATGTGCCACCTTTCTCAATATATCAAGAAGCCAGGCTATTCAGCTCTGCAAAGTATCCAACCTTCAGTGGAGGGTGGTGGCTTTCAGGTCATTATTCCATCGTGAAACTACTCTGAACTTTGGCCTGAACTTTAGAGGAAATATCCATAGTGCTGAACCTGTATTGAGGTAGGATTCTACACATTCACCTACTCATTAAAGTTCACTACTCCATTGGCACCAGTTATACCTGACTATCCCATGCATAGGTAGGTACATAACAGATAAATCCATAGGCTCTGCTCAACTGAGGTAGAATGGCTGGTTGTTGATAGTGCGATTTCACAGTCACAATCTCTGGCTCATTTCTCGCATGTGGCCACTCCCTGTTGTTTTGTTTGCTTTTCATGAAACCACAGTCATGCTGGGCTAATGTTGTTGGTTTCAGCCACAGGAATGCATCTGCTTTTATCTCTGCTGATGTCCAGTCAATTTCAATACTGACCTTGCCCTAGTTTCAACCAGCTACTGGCCTTTTAAACTCAAATATTGTCAAGACAACCCAAAAAATGACAGAATGATCTCAATTCGAGTGCAAGGAAAGCCTTTCAACATTACAGTGATCCAAATATACGCCCCAACCAAAGCTGCTGAAGAAGCAGAAGTAGATCAGTTCTATGAGGATCTGCAGGACCTACTGGATAATACACCAAAAAGAGACATTGTTTTCATTACAGGAGACTGGAATGCCAAGGTGGGAAGTCAAATGACAGGGATCACAGGCAAGCATGGTCTGGGAGAACAAAATGAAGCGGGACGCAGGCTGATAGAATTTTGCCAGGAAAACTCGCTGTGTATAACGAATACTCTCTTCCAACAACCTAAAAGACGGCTTTATACATGGACCTCACCAGATGGTCAACACCGAAATCAGATTGACTACATCCTTTGCAGCCAAAGGTGGCGGACATCCATCCAGTCGGTGAAAACAAGACCTGGAGCTGACTGTAGCTCAGATCACGAATTTCTTATTGCTCATTTAGAATAAAACTAAAGAGATCGGGGAAAATACACAGACCAGTTAGATATGATCTCACTAACATTCCTAGATATACAGTGGAAGTGAAGAACAGATTTGAAGGACTAGATTTAGTAAACAGAGTCCCAGAAGAACTATGGACAGAAGTCCGAGACATTGTTCAGGAGGCGGCAACAAAGTACGTCCCAAAGAAAAAGAAAACCAAGAAGGCAAAATGGTTGTCTGCTGAGACACTGGAAGTAGCCCAAGAAAGGAGGAAAGCAAAAGGAAACAGGGATAAGGGGAAATATGCCCAGTTAAATGCGCAATTCCAGAGGTTAGCCAGAAGAGATAAGGAACTATTTTTAAATAAGCAATGCATGGAAGTGGAAGAAGACAACAGAATAGGAAGGACAAGAGACCTCTTCCAGAAAATTAGAAACATTGGAGGTAAATTTCAGGCAAAAATTGGTATGATAAGAAACAAAGATGGCAGGGACCTAACAGAAGCTGAAGAGATCAAGAGAAGGTGGCGAGACTATACAGAAGATCTGTATAGGAAGGATAATAATATTGAGGATAGTTTGACGGTGTGGTGAATGAATTAGAACCAGACATCCTGAGGAGTGAGGTTGAATGGGCCTTAAGAAGCATTGCTAACAACAAGACAGCAGGAGACGATGGGATCCCAGCTGAACTGTTTAAAATCTTAAAAGATGATGCTGTCAAGGTGATGCATGCCATATGCCAGCAAATATGGAAAACACAAGAATGGCCATCAGACTGGAAAAAATCAACTTATATCCCATACCAAAAAAGGGAAATGCGAAAGACTGCTCAAACTTCCGTACAGTGGCCCTTATTTCTCATGCCAGTAAGGTAATGCTCAAGATCCTGCAAGGAAGACTCCAGCAATACATGGAGCGAGAGTTGCCAGATGTTCAAGCTGGGTTTAGAAAAGGCAGAGGAACGAGAGACCAGATTGCCAATCTCCGCTGGATAATGGAGAAAAGCAGGGAGTTTCAGAAAAACATCTACTTCTGCTTCATTGACTATTCTAAAGCCTTTGACTGTGTGGATCATAATAAATTGTGGCAAGTTCTTAGTGGGATGGGCATCCCAAGCCACCTTGTCTCTCTCCTGAGGAATCTGTACAAGGACCAAGTAGCAATAGTCAGAACTGACCACGGAACAACAGACTGGTTCAAGATTGGGAAAGGCGTACGGCAAGGCTGCATCCTCTCACCCAACCTTTTTAACTTGTATGCAGAATACATCATGCGATGTGCGGGGCTGGATGAATGCAAAGCTGGGGTGAAAATTGCTGGAAGAAACATTAACAACCTCAGATATGCAGATGACACCACTCTGATGGCCGAAAGCGAGGAGGAGCTGAGGAGCCTTCTAATCAAGGTGAAAGAAGAAAGCGCAAAAGCCGGGTTGCAGCTAAACGTCAAAAAAACCAAGATTATGGCAACAAGAATGATTGACAACTGGAAAATAGAGGAGAAAAACGTGGAGGCCGTGACAGACTTTGTATTTCTAGCTGCAAAGATTACTGCAGATGCAGACTGTGGCCAGGAAATCAGAAGACGCTTACTTCTTGGGAGGAAAGCAATGTCCAGTCTCGATAAAATAGTAAAGAGTAGAGACATCAGACTGGCAACAAAGATCCGCCTAGTCAAAGCCATGGTATTCCCTGTAGTAACCTACGGATGTGAGAGCTGGACCTTAGGGAAGGCGGAGCGAAGGAAGATCGATGCTTTTGAGCTGTGGTGTTGGAGGAAAGTTCTGAGAGTGCCTTGGACTGCGAGAAGATCCAACCAGTCCATCCTCCAGGAAATAAAGCCCGACTGCTCACTGGAGGGAAAGATACTAGAGACAAAGTTGAAGTACTTTGGCCACATCATGAGGAGACAGGAAAGCCTAGAGAAGACAATTATGCTGGGGAAAGTGGAAGGCAAAAGGAAGAGGGGCCGACCAAGGGCAAGATGGATGGATGGCATCCTTGAAGTAACTGACCTTGAGGGAGCTGGGGGTGGTAACGGCCGACAGGGAGCTCTGGCGTGGGCTGGTCCATGAGGTCACGAAGAGTCGGAGACGACTGAACGAATGAACAACAACAATAATTCTATCCCTCCCTTCTCAACCCCTGAGAGGGGACTCAGAGTGGTTTTCAAACTTGGCCACAATTGAAGCCTCAATATAATACAAATATAAACACAAGTAGCAACAGTTTAAAACAGTAAATAAAACACTAAGTTACAAATATGTTAAAAACATTGTCATCAACCATATAGCCAATTTCAATCCGATGTATTGTCGAGGGCTTTCATGGCCAGAATCACTGGGTTGTTGTAGGTTTTTTCGGGCTATATGGCCATGTTCTAGAGGCATTCTCTCCTGACGTTTCGCCTGCATCTATGGCAAGCATCCTCAGAGGTAGTAACCTCACTACCTCTGAGGATGCTTGCCATAGATGCAGGCGAAACGTCAGGAGAGAATGCCTCTAGAACATCGCCATATAGCCCGAAAACACCTACAACAACCCAATTTCAGTCCGGTTCAACATCCCAGGTACTGTCATGCTTGCTGTCCAAAGGCCTGGCCCCAGAGCCGTGATTTAACCTTCTTCCTAAAAGAAAGGAGGGAAGAAGCCAACCTGATCTCGCTGGGGAGTGAGTCCACAGGCCACCACCAAGAAGGCCCTGTCTCTTGTCCCTGCCAAGCACACTTGTGAGGCTGGCTGGACCGAGAGCAGGGCTATGAGGTGGGACATAGAGCAAATATGATTATCTTCCAGAGGTAGAATCTTGGTCATGATCAGCAAATGTCTATGAAGATTTATTCTAGATCCATATGGTCTGTCACAATTTATTTTATTTATCTTCTCAAAAGCAAACCTAGGATACAGTTGTAATGTACTTAAAAAAAACACAAAGGGTTTTTTTTAAAAAAAAAACTTGGCATTATACTAAATATTTTTCCACCAATAGTTGGCCATTTAGAGTGCCTCTGGTGTTGCTGTAAGAAGGTCCTCCATTGTGCATGTGGCAGGGCTAAGTCTGCATTGTAATAGGTGCTCTGTGGTTTGCTCTTCTCTACACTTGCACATTGTGGACTCCACTTTGTGGCCCCATTTCTTAAGGTTGGCTCTGCATCTCGTGGTGCCAGAGCACAGTCTGTTTAGCACCTTCCATGTCGCCCAGTCTGTTTAGCACCTTCCATGTCGCCCAGTCTTCTGTGTGCCCAGGAGGGAGTCTCTCATTTGGTATCAGCCATGGTTTGGGGTTCTGGGTTTTAGCTTGCCACTTTTGGACTCTTGCTTGCTGAGGTGTTCCTGCAAGGACATGAGAGAAGCCTCACCAAAGGATTGCAACACATCTGGGTGTCCCCTGGGCAATGTCTTTATAAATGGTTGATTCTCTCACACCAGAAGTGTCCAGAAGCGACTTGCAACATGTCACAATGATTTCCAGGTTTAAGGCGGTCACGACAAAGACTTGCTTGATGTGCCTTCCTCTTGGCACATCTTGCCCTGAATTTGTGCTTCTTCAGAATCCATAGCATGGAGTGCAGTTAAGAGCTTTGCCAGGCTTTACTTTGGAGTTTTACCTGTCACTGGTGAGGGAAAGGTGGGAGGTGAACTGGTAGTGGGATGTGCACAGTGTCTTGAAATAAATTGCCTGCCTCGTGTAATAAAGTCCAAAGTTTATTTACATCAAAAGGGTTACATCAGTTTAACATTGCTTTAATTGTTATGGTTTCATGCTGAGGTATGGTTAGAAAATTCTGGCACTATCATTCATAGAAGTGCACTAATATTCAAAAGTAGCTTGCTGCTGTGTGCCTTCATGTCAGTTTTGACTAAGGAGTTTCTTGGCAATATTTGTTGAGAGAAGGGGTATCATTGCCTTCCTCAAAGGCCAAGAGAGTATGAGTTTCCCAAGATTTTCATGGCTGAGTTGGGGTTGGAACCTTGATCTTCAAAATCTCAGTCCTCAAACCACTGCACCACACTTTATTTTAAGCACTTCATCCGCCTGAAATTCCTTATGCTTTTGCCATGACAGATAAAGAGGCATCATCGTTGTTTGGGTTGAACTGGTTTGCAAAAGGAATGAAGAGTGAAAATGTGGAGAGGACTTCAAAAAACAAATCAATGGATCCTAGAGTTCTCCTTAGAAGTTAAGATGACTTAACCGAGACTATCGTATTTTGGCCATACAATGAGAAAAGATGACTCAGTAGAAAATACAGTAATACTTGGTAATGCAGAAAAAGTACAAAAAGAGAAAGACTGCATTGCAGGTGGAAAGATTCAATCAAGAAAGCCATGGTATTGAATCTACAAGACTTGAGCAGGGCAGTTGAGGATAGTGTATTTGGAAAGCTCTCATTCATGGAGTTACCATGAATCAACCTGAAGGCAACAAACTAACAGCAGCAACAACAAAGAAATAGAATTTTGTTATGTTCCAAGTGATCTTAGGATCAAGACGACACCCAGCTTTACATGGGAACCTGCTTAAAAACAATTGCATTAAATGATAACTCACAGAGAGACACACTAAATTGGGTCCATTTTGCAGGAAAAGGAGAAGCTCGTCCACTCCTAATCCATATTGACCTACCTTTCCTTGTTGTATATTGAGTTCTTCTTCCTTGGAATCTCTCTGCACATACCTCCATTGCTCCATCATTGCCATCACATCCCTGTTCCAGCCGTTCCCTCCATTCCAAGGTCACATCCATCCTCGAAGCCTCCTCTGAGCAGGAGTTACCGTGGAAACAGATGCAATTATGTTCTCCACAGCATCTTGACCTTGGTCATCCAAGAGCAGAACATGCCTCAACCTTTCTGTGAGTTATTTGTTGGCACAGTGGGTGAACAGATTAGACAATTTATTCTAATGGATGAGAAATGGGCTTGGGTGCTTATGTCCATTCCTTTAAAAAGTCTTAGACTTGTTTTTTTATAGAGCCTGCTTCTCACCTTTATGGTAAAATGAAGCACACCACCATGGTGAAAAGCAAAGGTCAGGAAATGACCATAAGCCCTAAAAAAGCCATGTTTAAAAATTCTGCTTTGGCACAAAAGAAAATATTGTAAGTGCTTTGTGCCTTCAAGTTAAGCTAGAACTTCTGAGCCATCTATATAAATAAAAATGTAATGGTTGTTTGTGGGATTAAAATAACTGAAAAACCACTGGACGAATTGCCACCAAATTTGGCCTCAAGACACCTACTAACCCAAGGAGTAATCATCACTCAAAATATTGATTTTGTCACTTAGGAGTTGTAATTGCTGGGATGTATAGTTCACCTACAATCAAATAGCATTCTGAACTCAACCAACAATGGAACTGAACCAAACTTGGCACACAGGACTCCCATGACCAACAAAAAACACTAGAAGGGTTTGGTGGGCATTGACCTTGAGTTTGGGAGTTACCTACATGCAGAGAGCACCTTGGACTCAAACAACGATGGATCTGGAACAAACTTGGCACGAATATTCAATATGCCCAAATATGCTCACAGATGGAGTTTGGGGAAAATACACCTTGACATTTGGTAGTTGTCATTGCTGGGATTTATAGCTCACCTACAATCAAAGAGCATTCTGAACCCCACCAACAACAAAATTGGGGCAAACTTCCCACACAAAACCCCCATCACCAATAGAATATACTTAAGGCCACCCAGTCCAACTCCCTTCAGCAGGGCAAGAAAATGTAATCAAAGCCCTCCTGACGAAGAGCCATCCAGCCATAGATACAGATAGATACATATGATTCACACAGAGAGATATATAGTATCATAGATTTGTAAGGGACCTCAAAAGAAGGACAATGGTATGTTGCATGTTCCAGGGTGGGAAAACCAGACAATCTTCAC
Source organism: Anolis sagrei ordinatus (assembly GCF_025583915.1). Lineage (NCBI taxonomy): Eukaryota > Metazoa > Chordata > Lepidosauria > Squamata > Anolidae > Anolis > Anolis sagrei. The sequence goes on along the minus strand of NW_026845477.1, from coordinate 11,167,160 downwards.
ATCAACACTGACAAAGAAACAGCAAGAAATGCTGTTTACCCAGAAACATAAAGAAATTATGTATATTAGAAACCAACACTTTCTCATTACTTTATTTTCCAGATCACCAGACTGGGCCACAGCAATGCCTAGTATATAACATTATGGCACATTCAGATGATAAAATATTCTGGATATAGTGGAAAATGCAAGTCATTAGATCTCAAAGGAAGATGCTGTGTGTATATATAGAGATACATGAATACACACACACAAAGAGAGAGAGAGAGAGAGAGAGAGAGAGAGCACATTTGGCTGTGTCTCACACGGACACATATATATATAGGATTTGGACAGATTTCATCTCTACATCTTGAAACAGCTTTACTGAGATCCAATCTGTTCTAGTGATTTATTTCTCTCAAGGGCTTTGAGAAAAGCTTCCACTTCACTTTCTAAAATTTCAGCTTCATCCTCAAAAGTTTCTTCCCTAAAGAAATCTCTCATCTTTTTGCCTCTTTTATATCATCCCATTTCAGCAGCACATTTTCCTCTCTCTTGACATGAACTTTCATGAGAAATCAGACCTTTTGCAAATTTTTGTGGGCGTCGTTTTACACCTCTCTGCAAAAAGTGCAGTAATGAAAGATGGGATTAGAGTTTATCATTTAGGCAATGGTGCCGCCTATACTGTAGAATTATTACACCACTTTCATGCTTATGAGAATTCAGTGTGTCTGGAGTATCCAACAATTGGGAGTATTTAAGCGATTGGTTCATGTAGTGGACGCAATCAGCACCTTCCTTTGATGTAAACATCTAGCTCAATGGAGTCCCCAGTGGCACAATGGGTTAAATTCTTTTGTTGGCAGGACTGCTGCCAGACAGGTGGGCAGTTCAAATCTGAGGAGCTCGAGCTTCTCATGCGGGGACATGAGTAAAGCCTCCCACAAGATGGTAAAACATACGGATGACCCCTGGGCAATATCTGTTGCACCCTCTGACTTTAAACACCACACTGTTGGATGGAAAACAATCCTTCTATGGAAGATAATAAAAAAGCAATAAAGTAAAAAAAAAAACCTACTTTAAAGAAATAGGTAAATCCGTTTAGGTGGTAAGATAAGCAGGAGCAAAGTAGTCCAGGGTAAAAGTCCAGCAAAGTCCATAAAAACAAAGTCAAAACTTTCCAATAAAATGCAAGAAATCAGCAAGCATGAATCCAAGGCATGAATATAAAAGCATAGAATCCAAGAATAAAAACCATGAAACAAAGGCACTTAAAAATGAGTCTTCCAAGCAAAGCTTCCATGAAACAAGGACGAGATCTTGACTTGATTCCAAATGATGCTTCACCTGACTACATATCCTATACTTGGGACTTTTATCTCCTCGTTAGCTATATCTCTAGCATTCAGAAATTAGTTTCGCTTTAGCTGAGAATTTCTTATCTTTTTCTGTCGGAGCCTGGCAGAATGCCGAAGCCACTGTTCGGCTCTCCTGTTTTGACTGATCTCCTCCCGTCTATCTATTTACTCATTAATTTCTGCAGCTGGGCCAGGTGCTGAGCTATTTTCATGTTCCCTATCATGGGAACTCTCTGGTAACAATTCAGAAAGCACACCATCATCCCCACACCCCTCAGGGACATTCTCATGGGAAACTATACTTTGAACAGGGATCTCCTGGTCAGTCCAGAGGAGAGCAACTCAAATTATAAAGGGTCTGGAGAACAAGCCCTATGAGGAGCGGCTTAAGGAGCTGGGCATGTTTAGCCTGAAGAAGAGAAGGCTGAGAGGAGATATGATAGCCATGTATAAATATGTGAGGGGAAGCCACAGGGAGGAGGGAGCAAGCTTTTCTGCTTCCTTGGAGACTAGGACGCAATGGAACAATGGCTTCAAACTACAAGAGAGGAGATTCCATCTGAACATGAGGAAGAACTTCCTGACTGTGAGAGCCGTTCAGCAGTGGAACTCTCTGCCCCGGAGTGTGGTGGAGGCTCCTTCTTTGGAAGCTTTTAAACAGAGGCTTGATGGCCATCTGTCAGGGGTGATTTGAATGCAATATTCCTGCTTCTTGGCAGAATGGGGTTGGACTGGATGGCCCATGAGATCTCTTCCAACTCTTTGATTCTATGATTCTATAATTCTATGAATATCACTGACCACACCATTGCCATCTTGAAACTCATTTTGAAACTCATTGACATGACTCCCCCCATCCAAAGCACCCTGATCCTGAAACATAATTACAGCCTGAGCTCCAACAATATCCTTGCAGATGGTCACTTCTCTCACACCAGTAGTGACTTGCAGTTTCTCAAGTCACTCCTGACTCACCCACACAAAAACTGCCATGGCTCAATAATATGGAATCCTGGGAGATATAGATTGGTGAGGCACCAGCACTCAATGGCAGACTGGGCTAAAGACCTTGTAAGCTTACAGCTCCCAGGATTCTATACCATTGGGAAGTAAAACTGGTGTCAAACTGCATTAATTCTACAATGTAGACACTCTGACCTTTAAGGAGGCAACTTCGTTTGAATTGTTACTATAGACATATATTGGAGAAGTTCATGTCACTTACAGTGTTATATTCTATCCAGGAAAAAAATGACCTGGATTCAGAAATATCTGTGAAAGAAAAGAGAGTGGCATTTTGATGAGGGTGCCAGAACAGACAGATTTTTTTTGGGCATGGAAATTGGAAGTGAAATCCCATTCGTCATCCTCTTTTGCTGCTGTCAAGACATCGCATGGCTGTGCGATTTTCAGAGATATTCAATAGGAAGACACAGGAACGGATAGTTTCATATGAAGGGCTGGAAAGGGCTTGGTTACTAGAATATATACCAGAGCTTTGAGTTTCAGGCCTTATTAAAATAAATCTTACATGTTGAAATTACACCGTAAATAGATTTGCAAAGATGTTCAGGTGACATTCCTTAAGCTGTAATTCACTGTCTGGTAAGTGGGTCAATGTTCTGCAACTTTAGATCTAGGATTTCACCTACATTTCATCTGAATGTAAAGCAATGCAAAAAGATTTAAATGCCTAGATATTTAAATAATGGAAATACCACCTACTTTTTCCTCAGAAATGTGCCATTTTCAGGATAAACCAAGTTTTAAGGCAGCTGGTCTGCGCCTTCCAGATGTTCTAGTCACTATAGTAATGGTTGTTGTAGGTTTTTCTGGGCTATATTGCCATGTTCTAGTGGCATTTTCTCCTGACGTTTCGCCTGCATCTATGGCAAGCATCCTCAGAGGTAGTGAGGTCTGTTGGAAGTAGGAAAATGGGTTTATATATCTGTGGAATGCCCAGGGTGGGACAAAGGACTCTTGGTTCTAAAATTACAACAGCAAAACAACAGAGAGTAAACAATCAGGCACATCTAATCACCTCTCAACAAAAGATTCCCCCAGGCACTGCCAAGTCATCAAATGCTAATTAAGGTGGTCAGTTGAAACATTCACACCTAGCTCCAGCAGACAAGAGTCCTTTGTCCCACCCGGGTCATTCCACACATATATGCTTGCCATAGATGCAGGCGAAACGTCAGGAGAAAATGCCTCTAGAACATGTCCATATAGCCCAGAAAAACCTACAACAACCCAGTGATTCCAGCCATGGAAGCCTTCGATAATACTATAGTAAGGCATAGTAAGGATCTGTAGTTCAGTGTTTGGAGGCTGCATAGTTATTTTGCTTTAAGCAAGCTATTTGTTATCTTGTTAGGTTCTACAAATCTTTCTCTTGTATATGTGGTCATCCTGGGGAGATAAGGCGAGCCATAAATAAAGTATTATTGTTATTATTATTATTATTATTATTATTATTATTATTATTATTATTATTTTATACTAGCCGTACCCTGCCACACATTGCTGTGGCCCAGTCTGTGTATATGTGTTTTGTGTGTGTATATATTTGTGTATATGCATATATGTGTGTTTGTGTGTATATATGTGTGGTTTTGAGCATGCGTTGTAATGTATTTTTTGGGGGTTTTTTTTGGCATTTTAAGTCTCCTCTGCTGTGTTTTTCAGTGCTTTTATGAGTGATGGTCACTCGTTGGCCTGATTGGTGTATTGTGTCCAAATTTGGTGTCAATTCGCCCAGTGGTTTTTGAGTTATGTTAATCTCACAAACAAACATTACAGATATATTTCTATAGATTACTAGCTGTTTCCTGCTACACATTGCTGTGGCCCAGTCTGTATATGTGTGTGTAATGTATATATGTGTGTATATGAGTATATATGTGGTTTTGCACATGTGTTGTAATGTATTTTTTTTATTTTTTGGCTTTTAAAGTCTCTTTTGCCATGTTTTTAGTGCTTTTATGAGTGGTGGTCACTCGTTGGCCTGATAGGTGTATTGTGTCCAAATTTGATGTCGATTCGCCCAGTGGTTTTTGAGTTATGTTAATCCCACAAACGAACATTACATTAAATACATTATCACCCATTTTCACTGGTGACATTCAACAGGGACAACTACACTGTATTCATTTGCTGTAGAATCACTGAAGGTGAGAATCATAGAATCAAAGAGTTGGAAGAGACCTCATGGGCCATCCAGTCCAACCCCCTGCCAAGAAGCAGGAATATTGCATTCAAATCACCCCTGACAGATGGCCATCCAGCCTCTGTTTAAAAGCTTCCAAAGAAGGAGCCTCCACCACACTCCGGGGCAGAGAGTTCCACTGCTGAACGGCTCTCACAGTCAGGAAGTTCTTCCTCGTGTTCAGATGGAATCTCCTCTCTTGTAGTTTGAAGCCATTGTTTCGCGTCCTAGTCTCCAGGGAAGCAGAAAACAAGCTTGCTCCCTCCTCCCTGTGGCCTCCTCTGTGTCTCGGACTGTGTGATGTATTGGCGAATAATGTGTGCAGATCCCAGTAAGGTGACCTTTTGCAGATGGCAGATGGTAATTTTGTCAGTGCTTATTGTGTTTAAGTGCAGGCCAAGGTCTTTAGGCACGGCACCCAGTGTGCCAATCACCACTGGGACCACCTTGACTGGCTTGTGCCAGAGTCTTTGCAGTTCGATCTTTAAACCCTTATTATTATTATTATTATTATTATTATTATTATTATTATTATTGTGTGGGAGTGCATCTAATGTGTAGAATGAATGTAGTTTGATACCACCTTAACTGCCATTATTTAGCCCTGTGGGGTTCTGGGAATTGTAGTTTTACAAGATCTTTAGCCTACTCTTCCCAATAGAGCTGCCATCACCAAACTACAACGGTTGTGATTCCATAGCAAATTAAATAAGTCTTTTTCATGGGTTGTGTTTGTTTTATTGTTTGATTACTGAGGGGTGCAATGAATGATTTGCACTTCATCCATGTGCAGGCTGAACTAGTCATAAGGGAGACATTATAAGCTGACACTGCTCGGGTTCTATTCCCCGCTGACATGTGCCAGGCATAACATGGACAGTTAATTTGGATTCAGACAAGAGCTCCATCCATCTTGCTCAAAATGCTAGCAGTATGGAACATACTTCTGAAAGGCCTGGACGTGGCTGAGGCATATAATTATTTGTGTACTTCTCATATTCAGGCTTCTAGGAACAAAATGAGATCACAAACAACTCCAAATTTTGCTAGTAGTCTTTGGCCATCTTCAGTAATGGATTGTGTCTAGGTTGTTGTAGGTTTTTCCGGGCTATATGGCCATGTTCTGGAGGCAATTTTTCTCCTGATGTTTCACCTGCATCTATGGCAAGCATCCTCAGAGGTAGTGAGGTCACTACCTCTGAGGATGCTTGCCACAGATGCAGGCGAAACGTCAGGAGAAAAATTGCCTCCAGAACATGGCCATATAGCCCGGAAAAACCTACAACAACCCAGTGATTCCGGCCATGAAAGCCTTCGACAATACATTGATTGTGTCTAGCTTCACCTTTTCACAATATTCAGATTTTAAACCAAATGAGGAGAGAGAGGCGGGGAGCATTTGATGGCCTGACAGTTTTTAGGTGTGGCTTGTTACTGCCAGGGGGAATCCTTTGTTGAGAGGTAATTAGCTGTTCCTGATTGTTTCTTGTCTGGAGTTCCCCTGTGTTTAAGCTACATAGGGACCACCAAACACAGCGCTCAAACATGAATCATGGAACATGAAAGGCACTGCAGACTACTTAAGTCAGAGCAGTCCGCCATAGCAGAGCACTTGATGACCCACCCTGGACACAGCATATTATTTGAGAACACAGAAATGCTGGACCACTCTCACAACCACCATGTCAGACTACACGGAGAAGCCACTGAAATCCACAAGCATGTGGACAATTTCAACAGAAAGGAGGAAACCATGAAAATGAACAAAATCTGGCTACCAGTACTAAAAAAAAACTGTAAAATTATAACAGTAAATAGAAAACAAAACTTAAACATAGGGGAACTCCAGACAAGAAATAATCAGGGACAACTAATCACCTCTCAACAAATTTCCCCACCCCTAAAAACCATCAGGCCATCAAATGCTAATCAAGGTGGCCAATTGAAACATTCACACCTAGCTCCAACAGACAAGAGTTCTTTCTCCCACCCTGGACTTTCCACAGATATATAAACCCATTTTCCTAGTTTCCAATAGACCTCACAACCTCTGAGGATGCTTGCCATAGATGCAGGCAAAACATCAGGAGAGAATGCTTCTGGAACATGGCCATAACACCCGAAAAATCTATAACACCCCACTGTTTGCCTTGAACACAGAAAAACAGGTTTTCATTGTTTGCACAAGTGTTCAAGAAACATTCAGTTTCACAAGTTTTATTCAGAGCAAACTTTAAGGCTCCTAAGTTTTATATCGTGTATCTGTGTTTCCTTGTTATAATGTCTTTGTGGTGGATGCTGCTGATGAAAACTGCAATATTGTTGTATATGGCCCATGAGAACCATCTAATTTTATGGTTTCTCTTTTGCTAAAGGAACAACACGTTTTGAGCACTAGAGAAAAAAAATGGATTGCAAAAAGTGTGGCATTTGGATAAAAGGGAAACAGGTTGATGGTAGAATAAGTTCACACATACCCTCATATGGAATATGGCATCTCCACATCAGCCTCAAAGTAGACTTCCCAACAATATCTAGTTAATTTTAGTTTATGTACTGGTATTATTGCAATATAACACTTCCTCACCTCAGTGAACTAATTTGCAGAAGTGGGAAGGTTCATTACCATAATGAACCATCTGCAGTTGATTATTAATACACAACAAATTAAATTACTTTTTTTCCTTGTTCACCTCGCTGTCCTCTGAGGAACATGCAAACTAACCATGGCTAAATTACAACTTGTGGCAGTATTTCCCTGTAATAAAAATATAATGGTGGAGGCCAGGCACAGGCAAACTCCGGCCCTCCAGGTGTTTTGGACTTCAACTCCCACAATTCCTAACAGCCTTCCGGCTGTTAGGAATTGTGGGAGTTGAAGTCCAAAACACTTGGAGGGCCGGAGTTTGCCCATGCCTGATATAGATTGAAAAAAATAATGCAAGCAGTCCCCAAGTTGCAAACATTCGACTGACAAATGACTCAAAGTTAAGAACGGGGTGAGACAACAGGAAGTGAGAAAAGTGTATCCCTAAGAAGGGAAATTCACTCCTGGAAAACTTCTCTTGGGGAAAAATTGTCTCCAATGAAGCTTTATCATCATTGCTTGTTTACACAACAAACCAAATTTTTCAAAAATCTTATCACAGGGACAGAAAATGAGGTGAAGAATTCTGATAGCAAAACAAACACCACAAGGGTTTCAACCCATTCCTATCTATATAAATAAAAATGTTGTTTGTTTGTTTTGAGTGACATCATAACTCAAAATCCACTGGATGAATTACTGTCAAATTTGGTCACAAGATACCTACTAACCCAAGGAGTGACCATCACTCAAACAATTGATTTTGTCTTTTAAAAGTTGTAGTTGCTGGGATTTATAGTTCACCTATAATCAAAGAGCATTCTGAACTTCACCAATGATGGAATTGAACCAAACTTGGCACACAGGACTCCCATGACCAACAGGGTTTGGTGGGCATGGATCTTGAGTTTTGGAGTTGTAGTTTACCTACATCCAGAGAGCACTGTGGACTCAAACAATGAAGGATCTAGACTAAACTTGCCATGAATACTAAATATGCCCAAATATGAACACAGAGTCTGAGGGAAATAGACCTTGACATTTGGGAGTTGTAGTTACTGGGATTTATAGTTCACCTACAATCAAAGAGCATTCTGAACTTCACCAATGATGGAACTGAACCAAACTTGGCACACTGGACTCACATGACCAACAGGGTTTGGTGGGCATTGACCTTGAGTTTTGGAGTTGTAGTTCACGTACATCCAGAGAGCACTGTGGACTCAACAATGAAGGATCTAGACCAAGCTTGGTATGAATACTCAACATGCCCAAATATGAACACAGTTAGAGGTTGAAGGAAAATAGACTTTGACATTTGGGAGTTGTAGTTACTGGGATTTATAGTTCACTTACAATCAAAGAGCATTCTGCACCCTGCCAATGATAGAATTGGGGCAAACTTCCCACACAGAATTTCCCATGACCAACAGAAAATACTGTGTTTTCTGGTGGTCTTTGGTGACCCTTCTGACACCCCCTTTGTGGCCCCCTCCAGTGGTTGTGACCCCCAGGTTAAGAAATACTGCCTTAAGGCCATCCAGTCCACCCCCCGCC
>NW_026845477.1:11121918-11151845 GCF_025583915.1 Anolis sagrei ordinatus | reverse complement strand
AATAGTTTCTCATTATTTTATTTTCCAGATCACCAGACTGGGCCACAGCAATGCATGGCGGGGAACAACTAGTGCTATATAAAGATATATATATATAGGTCAAACATGGGCAAGATTTGGCCCTCCAGGTTTTTTTGGACTGCAATTCCAACAATTCCTAACAGCCTGTTAGGAATTGTGGGAGCTGTAGTTCAAAACACCTGGAGGGCCAAAGTTTGCCCATGCCTGGTGTAGTCATTACTCTATCTGGAAAAGAGACTAAGAGACAGAAGATGCGATTTTATATCTGAGGATCCAGGGCTGAGAAAAACATTGAAAAAAAAATCAGAGAAAACTTAAGGATGAGTCAAAATAATTTTATTACAGTTGGAGAATTAAGTTAATGTACATTTTTTTCTCATTTTATCCAAGGATATAAACTGTTGGATCTTTCACGTCAACTTTCTTTAAAGGACATCAGGAATGCCATTCAAATTCCTTTCAATGTGTATGTTGGGGAGGGGGTGCCTTTTGCGTGAATGTGATACAAAGATTTGTCTCTGAAAGACTGGATCAGGCAATTGCTTCTTCCAAAAAGGTTATTGGGCCAATTTTTATAAATAAGTCCATCCAAAATGTCAACCCCAAATCCAAGATGCTTCAGCAATGCTATAGGTGAGCACAGATAGCCTGTAACATCCTTCTCTAGGCACCATATGGGGACCTGTTAAGTGCATTAGAAAGCTCTGGTTTCTCAGCAACAGCAAGTGTACAGATATACTTAGAAAACAGCAAGACCTTTTTCTGCTTGTCATCTTTAGCTCTGGATGATTCTCTTTTCCAAATGTCACGGCTGAGATATTGAGATAGCAGAACATCTTCTTGACCTGGTTTTTAAAATGAAAATCCAGGTGAGGTTCACTATCTGAGTTGGTAAAAGATTCAGTACAATCCACAGGATGCCATCTCATGCAGCAGAATGGACAGCCATAGAGATGAAGTCTTGTCCACAGGATTTGACGGTGATCATTTCCTCCAGTACTGGGTGAAAAAATAAAAGAGAAAGCAAATCAGGCATAAAATGAGACAGGGAAGGCCGTTCTACATTGTTTTCTGACATTGACTGCACAGTACGACCCCCATATCCATGGAGGATATGTTTCTGAACTAACTTGGAACTGGATAACAGTGAATGCTACTGAAATGAAGACTGTTACTAGATGTCATCCTAGAAAGAAACTTTGGATAACCTACAACATTCTTATTCTCTTGACAAATTTATCAAGTATTCCAGGGTAAATGTATATAGGTAGATTAATCATGGTTACAAGGATCTATCTGTCATATATTATTGTGTTTTCTAGTAGTCTTTAGCAACCCTTCTGACACCCCCTCATGACCCCCCTCAGGGGTCCCAACTCCCAGGTTGAGAAATGCTGCCTTAAGGCCATCAAGTCCAACTCCCTTCACCAGGGCAAGTAAACATAAAGTCCTCCTGACAAAGAGCCATCCAGCCATAGATATGGATAAATATATATATGATTCACACACACACACACACACATGTATATGACAGATATAAGTAAAGGTAAAGGTTTTCCCCTGACATTAAGTCTAGTTGTGTCTGACTCTGGGTGTAGTGCTCATCACCATTTCTAAGCCAAAGAGCCGGTGTTGTCCGTAAACACCTCCAAGGTCATGTGGCTGGCATGACTGCATGGACCGTAGTTATGACAATTATAGTATCACAGAATTGAAAGGGACCCCTCAAGAAGGAGAATTATATGTAGACAAACCAGACAATCTCTACATCAACACTGACAAAGAAACAGCAAGAAATACTGTTTACTCACAAGCAGAAAGAAATTACATATATTAGAAACCAATACTTTCTCATTACTTTATTTTCCACATCACCGGGCTGGGCCACAGCAACGCGTGGCAGGGGGTGGCTAGTTCTATATAAATTAGTCTGAAAGACTAATGACTAATCGTAGCCAATGAGGTTAATCCTAGGCTATTGGCTAGACTTTTGGGTGACTTTGGGTAAGTTTCGTAGCCAATGAGGTTTTTACAGGTTAATCCTGTAAAAACAGCCTACCACTACTATCCCCATACTGTTGTCATCTTAAGAGATAACAATTTAAGGTGGAGAGATAAATTTCCCATTGAGAATAGTTGATTTATAGATGTTCTAGCCATAATGTTTCCAAAGCACTCAGATGCAATGCTTGAGTGTTAGAAGAAACCCAAAGTGACTTTGAATTATTTTGCTGTCAAAATAGAGAGTACGAAAAACTGCTGACAGTCTTTTAATTTGGACCATTCTCACATACAAAACTCAATTGAAAGAATAATTTGGACACACATCTCATTTACAGCTCCAAATAATCTAATAACCCAGAGAAGCAATAGACTCTGTGTTTGCATTATGCACAATGGTTCAGTCAGCTTTTGGCTCCGTTCATCTGGGAATGGCAAAAGCAGATTTAGGAATGTCCTTCCTCTGAAATAAAACAGTGGTAGCAATAAAAAGAATTTAATGTGGTTGACATCAGATTTTCAACTTTACTAGGTGTGGAAAATACAAAAACACATTAGAAAGAGATAAAACTTACCCAAAGTCACCCAAAAGTCTAGCCAATAGCCTAACCTGTCCTCTGGAAAAAAATTTCATACACTCAGAATCTTGTTGGTTTAATACTTGCTTCTTTGGATATAAGGCAACATGGAAGTATTTCAGTTAAGCAATAATATAATAATCATTATCACGGGGTGCCTGCGCCCTACACCACTGGAGAAATTACACTGCTTAGCCGGTATTGTACCACCTGACATCCGCTGGGAAGTAGCAGCCAATAGTGAAAGGACCAAGGCAGAGACATCTCCAGCTCATCCCCTGTTTGGGTATCAGCCAGCACGCCAATGACTTAAATCCAGACATAGTTTTCTAAGATCTACAGAGACACTTGCTGGACCACCTCAGCAAGCGAGAGTCCAAAAGTGGCAGGCTCAAACCCAGAACCTCAACCAATGGCTGATACCAAATGAGAGACCCTGGGCACACAGAGGACTGGGCGACTTGGAAGGCGCTGAACAGACTGCGCTCTGGCACCACGAGATGCAGAGTCAACCTTCAGAAATGGGGCTACGAAGTTGAATCCATGACATGTGTGTGTGGAGAAGAGCAAACCACTGACCGCCTGCTGCAATGCAACCTGAGCCCTGCCACATGCACAATGGAGGACCTTCTTGCAGCAACACCGGAAGCACTCCAAGTGGCCAGATACTGGTCAAAGGACATTTAATCAACTACCAAACTCACAAGTTTTGTATTTTGTCTGTTTGTTTGCTTTGTTATGTTAGAAATGTAATATAATCGACTGGTTGCCCTGACACGATAAATAAAAATAAAAATAAATCATAATCATACATAAATCCAATTAGTACTTTTTGTGTACTGTATGTTGCCATTGAATTTTTGCGATTAGTATGTTGTAAACCACCTTGAGTCTCCCCCCCCCCCAGAGGTGAGAAAGGTGGCATATAAATACAGTAAGTAAGTAAATAAATGCATAAATAAATACTCTTTTGCCTGACATACAATTGATGCATTTGGATTACAGCTGCAAAAGCTGTGAACACTTCACATATACTAAAATCCTATCACTATTCTTAGAGTAGAGTACCCTCATTGGATCACCAGATTGACTTACATCTACAGAGGTCTACAGAGGAGACCCTTCTCTCAGTCCCACCCCCGTCACAACCTAGGTTGGTGGGAATGAGAGAGGGGGCCTTCTCTGTGATTGCTCCCCGCGCCGGGAACTCTCTCCCTAAAGAAATAAAAATGGCCCCCACCCTCCTCTCCTTCAAGAAGCTTCTAAAAACGTATCTATGCACTTTGTATATGGAGAGGAGGAGGATTAGAACTGCTGGCTAATCTACGTGTATTAGATGGCTGTTATGATACATCTTAGATGAAACATCATTGTCAGCTATTTTTAATGTAATATCTCATAATTTGTTTTAGGGTGTACATTGTAATGTTTATTTCAGTTTTTATGTCTTACTGGGTTGTTTTTATTTCATTTTGATGCTTAATTCCTTTGTTGTAAGTTTTCTGTTGTTACTCTTCATTATCCTGTATTATTGTTGTGTCTGTACCTGTTTTGAGGCATTGAAAGTTTGCCTTTTTATGTGTCAACCACCCTGAGTCCTTCTGGGGAGAGAGGACAATCTAGAAATATATTATTATTATTGACACAAAACCACAGTATGTCATAGCAAACGAGATCTAGATGCTGGATTTCGCATCACAAAATCACAAGTCAAACACTTCCCAAGCGTCTAGGACTGTGTGATGTATTTTCAAATGATGCTTGCAGATCCAAGTAAGGTGGCCTTTTGCAGTTGACAGATCATGATTTTGTTCCAAATGCCAGCTGAGATCTTTTGGCATGGCACAACCTCCTCCTCCTCCTCCTCCTCCTCCTCCTCCTCTTCTTATTCATTTATTATTTGAACTTATATGCCGCCACTCCCCTGAGGCTCGGAGCGGCTTAAATCTAAACACAATTTAAAAACAATTTAAAACAATATAAAAACAGCAATATTAAAAATCAAAGGCCTGTCAAAACAGATATGTCTTACATGCCCTGCGGAAAGCTGATAAGTCCCGCAAGGCACGGACTTCAGGTGGCAGAGTATTCCAGAGTGATGGTGCCACTGCTGTGAAGGCTCTGCATCTGGTTGCTGTTAGACGCAAGGTCTTGACACTGGGAATTTCCAATAGATCTTGGTCCTCAGAACGGAGGGATCTCTGGGGTTGGTAGGGGGTGAGGCGGTCCCTCAGGTACATCGGCCCCAGACCATGCAAGGCCTTAAAGGTGAGTACCATCACTTTGAAAGTGATTCGGTGCTCAATTGGTAACCAATGCAGCTGTAGTAATATTGGTGTTATGTGGCATCTCATCAGAATTCCCGCAAGAAGCCGAGCAGCCACATTTTGTGCCAACTTGAGCTTCCGGATCACCGACAGAGGAAGGCCAATGTAGAGGGTGTTACAGTAGTCCAGTCTTGAGATGACCGTAGCCTGGATCACCATAGCTAGGTCGTCCCTGGACAGGTAGGGGGCCAGCCGTCTAGCCTGCCGCAGATGAAAAAAGGCGATTCTGCTCACGGCGGAGACCTGGGCCTCCATCGTCAGCAGAGGGTCCAAAAGGACTCCCAGACTCTTTACCAATGATGACGGGCGTAGTGCCTTGCCATCCAGGGTAGGCAGCTGGATGTCCCCACTGTCCGGTCGACCCAGCCATAGGATCTCTGTCTTTGCTGGATTCACCCTCAACCTGCTGGCACGCAGCCATCCAGTAACGGCCTCAAGGCACTGATGGAAATAATCGGGTACAGAGTCCGGTCGGCCTTCCATCTTCAGCACCAGCTGAGTGTTCTTCACACAACAAGACTAATCCACAGCAGACACTCTATTGGATCACACGTCTGACACTTCCCAAGTGTCTAGGACTGTGTTATGTATCGGCGAATAATGCGTGCAGATCCCAGTAAAGTGGCCTTTTGCAGCTGGCAGATGGTATTATTGTTATTATTATTATTTACATTTTGACTTACTGGTCAACTAATGATGGAATGGGTCTACAATAGATGGAACTAACCACTAAGTTTCAGTCCATTTGGTTGTGCAGTCTTGGATGGTCTATTAATTCTTCATCAGTGCCTTCAGGTCACCATGTCTTTCCCTGACTGGTGATTGCAATGAATTACATCTGCATACATTTGCATATGATTGAACTCTTTCAATTCCTCAAGGGCTGTCAAAAGTGAGGAGGTGGCAAGCCTGTTTTCTGCTGCCCAAGAAGAATGAAGTCTAATGGTTTCAATATACAGGAAGGTAGATTTCAATTGAACATTAGAGGAACTTCTTGACAGTGAGAGTGGTTTGGCAATGGAACCAATTGGCTAAGCCAGGCATGGACAAACTTCAGCCCTCCAGGTATGCTGTTAGGAATTGTGGGAGCTGAAGTCCAAAACACTTGGAGGGCTGAAGTTTGCCAATGCCTGGCCTAGAGAGATGGTAAAGTTTCCTTCTCTAGATGCCTTCAAAAAGAAGCTGGACAGTATCTGTTGGGGATGTTCTAGATCAGTGGTTCTCAATCTGGGGTCCCCAGATGTTGTTGGCCTTCAACTCCCAGAAATCCTAACAGCTGGTAAACTGGCTGGGATTTCTGGGAGTTGTAGGCCAAAAACATCTGGGGACCCCAGGTTGAGAACCACTGTTCTAGATGGAGCCAGGAGGTTGGACACAATGGATCAAGACCCCTCCTTCAACTGTAACATTTAAAAATATTGCAGACATATCCATTGTGTGTATTCTTTGTTGCACAATGGAACAATTAGATGGTACTGGAAAACGCACATTTGGATTCACAATGTCAAGATTCAGCGGTACAAACCACCATGTAACTACGAGAGTAGAGATATATCCGAAAAGTTTTATAATGATTGATGAAAAAGCCAACTAGGTGAAAGAGCATTTCCAATAGTCCAGGAGGGATGCAACGTCAGTATTCTTCTGAGTCAACTATAATTGGAGTGGGAGAGTGATAAGTAGAATCATCATCCACTTAAATCTATCTTACATGACTGATTGCACAAGTTTAGTCAAGTAAGCAATTAATTACACCTGCATGAATTTGCATATGAATAAAACGATGTTGCTGGAAAAAAAAGAAGCTTGAAAGGGATCACATTTCTACTTCCCTGAAAACTGGATTTTGTGACCCGTGCAAATTGTAGAGAGTTCATTCTGCTCCTTGAACACAATATCTGTATGCCTATATTAGTCCACAAATTAGAGGATCTGCTTCCAATACCTCAGAAAGAGGCACTTTTCATTCAATTAGGAAGGAAAATGATATTTTCCCTCATTTTAGAAGCAACTTTAAACATTGGTTAATTATTCTTAACTAGAGAACTTTCATAAATGGTGATAGCAGGCACCTTATTAGGAGCAGTAGGGTGCCCATGGGAGCCCTCGGTGGTGCAGTGAGTTAAACCGCTGAGCTGCTGAACTTGCTGACCAAAAGGTCGCAGGTTTGAATCCAAGGAACGGCTTGAGCTCCTGCTGTTAGCCCTAGCTTCTGCCAACCTAGCAGTTTGAAAACATACAAATGTGAGTAGATCAATAGGTACCACTCCAGTGGGAAGGTAATGGCACTCCATGCAGTCATGCTGGCCACATGACCTTGAAGGTGTGTACAGACAACGCTGGTTTTTCGGCTTAGAAATTGAGATGAGCACCAACCCCCCAGTGTTGGACACGACTGGACTTAATGTCAGAGGAAAACCTTTGCCTTTACTATGGTGTCCATGTGATATACCACAGGCCCTCGATATCCACTGGGGTTTTGTTTCAGGACTCAATCTGAATGTCAGTGGATCCTCAATCCCATTATAGATGTGGCATAATAAAACATCATTTCTTATATAAAATAGCAAACAATTCAAATAAGCCTGTGTATTTGTAAAATGGTGGAGTGGTACAACAGGACATGCCTATACATCCTTGTATCACTCAGCATGTAGCAAAATCAAAGATTGCTTTTTGGGAATACCTGTGCCAACCTGTAACCCAACTTGAGTCGACATATGGCTGAGAAAAGCGGGTTATAAATATTGTAGATAAATAAACAAATAAATATTGAAAATATTTTGACCTGTGTTTTGTTGAATCTATGAATGTAGAACCTGTAGATATAGAAGGATGACTCTACATGGGGATGTTGTTCCTGAGATGGAGTTGATCTTCAGGCATGATTTTTTTGGAGCAAAGATTCTTATTTATTCGTTCATTTGCTTATTTTGAACTATACCTCCCAGAATTCCTGTCAACATGGTTATGCTGCCTGAGGGATTCTCAGAAATGCAGTCCAAAAAGTAATGGTTCTGAGTTCTGGGTGAGAGTTACTATACAACTAGGTTGCTGTAGGTTTTTATGGGCTATATGGCTATGTTCTAAAGGCATTTCTCCTGACGTTTCGCTTGCATCTATGGCAAGCATCCTCAGAGGTAGTGAGGTCTGAGGTTCCTATACAACAATTGTGGCTTTGAGGGGTTCTTATTGAACACTGTGACTGCTTTCCCACCTATGGGAAAATGCTATGGTCCTGCCACAAGGTTTTTTTTATTATCCTAATTCATTCAGAGAGACTTTGTCATTGCCTTCCTCAGAAACTGAGAAAGTGTGACTTGCCCAAGATCACCCAGTGGTTTTCCATATTAGACGAGGGCTTCAAACCTACATCTCCTAGAGTCCTGGTCCAGCACTCAAACTGCTGCACCTTACAACTAACTGCATGGATTAAACAGGTAAAACATAGTGATCCTTAACTAGATAACATGTACACCTTTGTTTTTTCTTCTTCTAATGACAGCTACATATGACTTTCAAGTTCTAGGTCAAACAAGTGCCATCAAAGGGAATGAAAGTACTCAATGTTTATTTGACCACTTTCCCCATTTGCTACCTTCCTGATTTTCTAGTTTCTCACAACTAAAAATAAAACTTGAAAGATTCCTTATTGTCCCATTCACTCGCCAGACAGGTTTTTTGATTACATTACTAATCCAGCAAATGATCCTGAAATCAATTCTCCTTTGCATTTCCCTTCCAGTATACTATTTAGGTTAATGTTGGGACCGACTTGCACATCATAATGCAGCTGGCCCTCCACACTTGTGGGTTTGCTTTTTCCAGATTTCACTATGTATGGACTTGATTAATATGGTATTTTCTAGGACTAAGTCCTCCAGTATGAGTAGGTCAGTGGGTTGTTGTAGGTTTTCCGGGCTATATGGCCATGTTCTAGAGGCATTTTCTCCTGTTTTGCCTGCATCTATGGCAAGCATCCTCAGAGGTAGTGAGGTCTGTTGGAAGTAGGAAAATGGGTTTATATATCTGTGGAAAGACCAGGGTGAGACAAAGGACTCTTGTCTGCTGGAGCTAGGTGTGAATGTTTCAACTGACCACCTTGATTAGCATTTAATGGCTTGGAAGTGCCTGGGGGAATCTTTCTTTGAGAGGTGATTTGATGTGCCTGATTGTTTATTCTCTGTTGTTTTGCTGTTGTAATTTTTGCGCTTTTTAATACTGGTAGCCAGATTTTGTTCATTTTCATGGTTTCTTCCTTTCTGTTGAAATTGTCCACATGCTTGTGGATTTCAATGGCTTCTCTGTGTAGTCTGACATGGTGGTTGTGAGAGTGGTCCAGCATTTCTGTGTTCTCAGATAATATGCTGTGTCCAGGTTGGTTCATCAGGTGCTCTGCTATGGCTGACTTCTCTGGTTGGAGTAGTCTGCAGTGCCTTTCATGTTCCTTGATTCGTGTTTGGCCGCTGCGTTTGGTGGTCCCTATGTAGACTTGTCCACAGCGGCAGGAGAAAATGCCTCTAGAACATGGCCATATAGCCCGGAAAACCTACAACAACCCAGTGATTCCGGCCATGAAAGCCTTCGACAATACATGAGTATGTGATCAAAATCCAATGGAAGATGACCATACTTTACTTTTCTTGTAGAGGTTTTCCATTGGCTTCCTCTAAGACTAATAGAGAAAGACTTGCCCAAGATCATTAGGGGGTTTCCGGAGCCCTGCAATGGGTTAAACCAGTGGTTCTCAACCTGGGGTCCCCAGATGTTTTTGGCCTACAACTCCCAGAAATCCCAGCCAGTTTACCAGCTGTTAGGATTTCTTGGAGTTGAAGGCCAAAACATCTGGGGACCCACAGGTTGAGAACCACTGGTTAAACCCTTGTGCCGGCAGGACTGAAGACAGACAAGTCAGAGGTTCGAATCTGGGAGAAGAGCAGATGAGTTCCCTCTGTCAGCTCCAGCTTTCCATGTGGTGACATGAGAGAAGCCTCCCACAAGGATGGTAAAACTTCAAAACACCTGGGTGTCCCCTGGGCAACGTCCTTGCAGACGACCAATTTTTTCACACCAGAAGTGACTTGCAGTTTCTCAAGTCACTCCTGACACACACAAAAAGTGGATTTCCATGGTTGAGTGTAGATTTGAACCCTGGCCTTCAAACCACTACACCGCAATGGCTCTTGTTTCAGCTCCTACTGAACTGTATTGAAGGAATTTCGCGCTCTAATATAAGACACCACTCTGCTAGCTTTAGTGATTCAAAATATGTTGCTCAGCAGCACAGCAGTTGGCCCCGAGTGCAGGTCTGATTTAAAAAGAAACTTTCCTCTGCCTGACTATTTTTTAGGCTACTTTATCATGCAGATTGGTCTCCAATGGGAAACTGTCAAGGACTGCTGTACCGCTTGAAATAAAGCACCAAAAAAGCCACCTGGAAAAAAAAGAGTAAGAGCTTGGTGTTGACACTTCCCTGTTAATTAAACTTGATATCCATCAGTAATAATATATATTTACTTTTGCAAAAAGAGGCTCGTAAACTGCAGGGGGTGGGGGAGTAATTGGGGCTGTTGCTTACACTTGTTGAGATAAGAGGGTTTAATAATGCCAGCTGTTGGAGAAACCATCGTATTTCATTTGCTCAGTGTGCCAGTTTGCTCAAGAGTGAAAGCGGCAATTATTTCGGCCCCTAATTAAAAGACGTCTGGGAGAAAACGGTGTCTGGAATTTTGTTAATGTCTTAAGTATGTGTACTGCTTTTTTTCAGATGCAGAACATCTGTATTCTGCAAAGCAAAATGCATGTTGATGTGTTATGTTGATGTATGTTGATATGTATACTTTATGTGTTTGTGGCTTTTGTATGTGCTTCTGTAAGCTGCCCCGAGTCCTTCTTGGGAGAAGGTGGCGGGGTATATATAAAGATGATGATGATGATGATGATTATTATTATTATTACAAATGGACATTCAGTTGCACATTTGAGCATGAACTGAATTTGCATTATGTTGCTTAAGGGTTTTGCAGCGCAATCAATGCCTAATTCTTCACAGAGATTTACATTATGCAGCTCGGACAAAGCAAGGTGGAGGGAATGGTAGACGCATCCCCAAGAATAATAATTTGAAAAAGAAAAGGAACAAAGAGTCATCTGAGAGGGTTACCAGTGAGAAAGCTCACATATCTTTAATGCACAACTATGGAAGGTAGGGAGCTACATTAGCTCCCAGGATACTGTTCCTCCCTGCACCTGTTGTTGTCCCAAATACTCTCTTGAGGGCCTTTCCATTATGTTTTGTGCATTCCTGGGTCATTTTAGATTAAGGCCCCAAGTATCAAACTGCAAGGTAATTGTGAAGAATGTTGTGTAAACAAATCAGAGTAGCTACACAGCAAATATCATTCTTTTTAATTTGTGTAGGCCTTAGTGTAACAAAATAGTCAACCAGGGTTGTAAATACCAACAGTCTGAGCCTGTCATGTATCATATTCTGCATTTGATTGTGGTTGGTGGTGGTAGACTTAGCAGTTGGTGTAAGTCTTAGTTCTAATGGGTTGAGTAATCTGTAAGTAAAAATTCATAGGTGAAAGCAACCATGGGTGGAGGTATGCAAGAGATGGGTTGCAGCTGGGTGTTTCTGGATATAATGAGCTAGCCTTGGGACTAATCTTCGGGAGAAAAGTATTTATCTTATCTTGGTAGTAGATGCTGCTGGTTTTTCCCCAGGTTTGTGGATTTTTGGTGTCCTGACCTGTCTCCTGAACCTTTGGAATCCTGGAACCTTGAATCTTTGGATTGGCTTTTGACCACAGTATAGACTCTTGATCCCTGGACTTCATTTATTGAACTCTCGGTGTTTGACCACTGGACTGGACCCTTTGACTTCGGAGTTATCTTGAACCTGCTGTTTTTGCTGTTTTTGTTCTATATTCTGTGGCTGAGTGCAATCTTTATGTTTTATATTTTGGACTATTAAAACAGCCAGAAAGTAAGTTCTGTTTTAATTAAACTGCTTGATACAAACTGGGTGTTTGTTTGATTCACCTCTGCCTAAATAACGGCAGAGCCCTGGCATTGTGAGAGAGCCCATACAACTGATTGTGGCAACTGATGTTCAACACCATTTCAAGAACACGATGGTTTCCACCTTTGCCACCTTAAAGAAGACTTTGGCATCAGTGTCACATCCCACTTACTGGCACACTCCAATTTTGAATTATGTGCAAAAAAAAAAAGAAAAAAAAGGGGGGGGGGTTAAAACTAAGGCATTTTAAGAAAGAGTTGTGTTTTTTTAAAAAGAAGTAAGGCAAAGCAAAAAATGGATGACCGAGATCAAAACTGTAAGCTCTGATTTATTAGTCCAACCCAGAAAACGCATTACTGGCAAAAGAACTCTGAGAAATGGAAACCCATCACAAAGGTCTGAAGAAGGAACACCTGCCATCTTCTCTTTAGGAGGGGAGAAAGCAAATGGCGTTAGTTGGTCTTTCGCCCACTTTGGATCTAAATAACTGTCTCAAATCTGCCAAGGTGTATTAAAATGAAAGAGGCAGAGGAAAAAAAAAAAGAGACACTGCATGCCATTGGTATCAAAGGTAGCCACCCCAGGCGATGCTCAGACTTTGTGATTTTATGCTCAGAAGCAAAGATAAGCCTTCTGAAAGCTATTGGGAACTGATCGTTTAGGGGACAAGGCTTTGAATGGTAAACTGCATTGTCCAGTTTAGTTATTTCTTTCAATCACTATATTTTTAAATTTCAATTTCACTTTATTGATAGTTTACTTATTTTCTGGCTTGGATCCTAGTGGTTGGTTCCAACTAGAGTAGATTCTACTTACCGATCTGCTGACAGGTAGATCCTATTGATTCAATGGGTCAACACTAGTTGGGAAAATCAATAGGCCTTAAGCCCTTAAGTGTTGAACGATTTTACTGATACTGATTTATTATCCTTTACTAAAATGATTGGGACTAGAAGTTTTGGGAATTTTTTTAAAAAAAATACTTTTTGGAACATTTATATTTG
This sequence comes from Anolis sagrei ordinatus, assembly GCF_025583915.1. NCBI lineage: Eukaryota > Metazoa > Chordata > Lepidosauria > Squamata > Anolidae > Anolis > Anolis sagrei. Next base: position 11,138,890 of record NW_026845477.1, on the reverse strand, counting down.
CATATGGTCTTAGGTACATAAAGAGACGTGTTGAAGATGGGATCCATGGGTATGATTTTGCAATTTACATTTTCAGAATTTTGGATAAGGGTTGTTCAATGAGTGAGTCCCAGGACTGGGCAAAAGGCAGGATATAAATAAAATTAAAATGCAAATTAAGGAAAATAAAGAAGTAGCCAAAACCCAAATACAGCTGCATAGGAGGCAGTCAGGTTTGGCCAACCCAGCGTCAACAGCAATCCTAACCCTGTCAGAAACCAATGGATCAGGAATCCCAAGAGAGTCAGACTCTGACTCTTATTCAAAACCTTTCCAATTGTAGAGTTCATGCTTCCCAATGCAGATATAATTGAGTGCATATCTGTAGATAGGCAGATTGCTTCTTTAGGATCAACTGCTGCATATCCTGTAAAGAAGGATCAACATCAAGGTTGGCGTGAAGACTCAACTGGAGCTGATAGGAATCATAGAATCATAGAATCAAAGAGTTGGAAGAGACCTCATGGGCCATCCAGTCCAACCCCCTGCCAAGAAGCAGGAATATTGCACTCAAATCACCCCAAACAGATGGCCATCCAGCCTCTATTTAAAAGCTTCCAAAGGAGCCTCCACCAGACTCCAGGGCAGAGAGTTCCACTGCTGAACAGCTCTCACAGTCAGGAAGTTCTTCCTCATGTTCAGATGGAATCTCCTCTCTTGTAGTTTGAAGCCATTGTTCGCGTCCTAGTCTCCAGGGAAGCAGAAAACAAGCTTGCTCCCTCCTCCCTGTGGCTTCCTCTCATATTTATACATGGCTATCATATCTCCTCTCAGCCTTCTCTTCTTCAGGCTAAACATACCCAGCTCTTTAAGCTGCTCCTCATAGGGCTTGTTCTTCAGACCCTTGATCATTTTAGTCACCCTCCTCTGGACACATTCCAGCTTGTCAATATCTCTTTGAATTGTGCCCAGAATTGGACACACTATTCCAGAATTGGACACAATATTCCATGACAGAGAGACAAAGCAGGTAAAGACACCTTTGCATCTTTACTTCCAGAATAAGGGCTCTCTCTTGATTGGGAGACAGCTAATATGGCATAGTGGTTTGAGTGTTGGACTACAACTCAAGGGAACAGGATTTAACCCCACTCAGCATGGATACCCACCTCGGATGAGTTACACAATCTTAGGGTACATCAATACTGGATAATCAAAGCATTATGACACCACTTTAACTGTCAGGGCTCAATGATATGGAATTATGGGAGTTGTAATTTGGTGAGGTACTAACATTCTTCAGCAGAAACTGCAAAAGGACTTCTAAAACTACAATTCCCATGATTCCGTAGCTGTTGCAATATCTTTTTGGCACACAGAAGAATAGAAATATCACCATCACCATCACCATCATGCATACTTGGCTACATAGTTTTTCAGATCTTCTGGGTCAGGCATCAGGTTGCCAACCCAGAAATTGCCCCAAATACATCAATCATTTCAAGGTCTAGCAAACATGGATAATATTACAAATAAATCTTTTTGCACTATGATGACGCACAGCCTAGATTTTTCTGTAACTTGTCAAAGGAATTGGGAAGACCATGTAGCTTTGGACTCTTCAGAATGACACACTGTCACCAATTCCTTACCTAACAGCAATGATATCTGATGTAAACACATTTCTTCTACTAAGCAAGTCAGCAGTTGGGAGACACTTTTGGCAGTTTCAATTAGATTTACTGGAAATCCACAGGTAGGGAAAAAAAATCTATTTTTTTCCATACAACTTTAAAGTTCTTTCAACCAGCATGGATACTGGTCATGCTGGCTGCAAGATTCACTGACTTGCAATATGAAAAGAATCCCACCTCCTCAATCTATGATAATCCAGGTTTGAGAGAAACATATGGTTACAACAGCTACAACCACGATAGGCAAAAAGAGAGTGCATTAATTTCCCAATTTTCATGCTGTTAGGGGCATAGGGCCCCTGAGAAAATGGAAAAAAAAACTACAAATAAAACAACAGCAATGTTTTTCAGCTGATAGAACACCTCTCTATGGACATTGACCTTCAAGCTGACCACATAATTGTGCCAAAAGACCTAAAATGCCTAGTATGTCTTCTCTATAGGAATTATTACTCGTTATTGTTCTGTTTTTAATTGTATTGTGCCCTGGGCTTGGCCCCATGTAAGTCGCCCCAAGTCTCTTCGGGGAGATGGAGGCAGGGTAGAAAAATAAACTTCAGCTCCTCCTCCTCCTCCTCCTCCTTCGGATTGCCATACACCAGAAATGACTTGAAGGCAAACAATGACATTACCATGAATGGCACAGTATGAAATTTAGTGTCGCAAAGGGCAATGATGGTCATGTTTCTAGCTGGCTTTCAAAGTGGATTAGAGAAGTTAATTGTCTAAATACAGGTAGTTATCGTGTCATTGGATATGATAAACATCACTGAACAGAGGTGGAAAAGGTCATTTATGGATTGGTAAATATCCCAGAAGCACCTACCTTGGAACTCCTGGAAGACTAACCAGACAGATACTTGTTCTGGTCCAGAAGAGTTCTTTTGGTTGTCTTACCTGGGCAAATTTGTGGATCTGCTCCACCATAGCTGCGAAGAGCGCATGAACACTTTCATCAATAAGGCTTTGCATGTAGTGCACAGCTTCTTCATCGGAAAGATCCAGGCGGAACTTGTCTTGAACCTGCAAAGAAAAAAGAAGCTGCTAGGACCATCTTTTTAGAGAAGCACAAGACGTGCACATATTGTCCACCTAGCAAGCATCAAGCTAAGTACACGTTTGCTCTTGTGGCTCAACAATGGCTTCAAATGTCTTGAAACTACAAGAAAGGAGATTCCACTTGAACATGAGGAAGAACTTCCTGACTGTGAGAGCTGTTCAGCAGTGGAACTCTCTGCCCCGGAGTGTGGTGGAGGCTCCTTCTTTGGAGGCTTTTAAACAGAGGCTGGATGGACATCTGTTTGGGGTGCTTTGAATGCAATTTTCCTGCTCCTTGGCAGAATGAGGTTGGACTGGATGGCCCATGAAGTCTTTTCCAACTCTATGATTTTATGATCCTTGCAGAAAGCAACTTGGGCAACAGACTTCAATAGTATGGCTGAAAATAGTTCTGCATTCTGTACACATGCTGAGTGTTACTAGCTTTCCTTATTTTGAGAAATAAAACTTAACAACCATAAAGATCGAAATCAAAAATTGCTGAATATATTACTTGCAAATAAAATACATCTCTACCATGTTTATAACAGATGTTTATAACTTAGGTCTATGGAAGCTTATGCTATCAACTTCTTTCTCTAAGTCGCAAAGATGGTAAAAGTTCTCCTTGCTTCCTCACCACTACATGAGGTTGTGTGAGTGTGTTTTGTCCAGTTTTTGTGAACAACTTATTTTGGGAAAAAAATGAATTAGTATAAAACTGATAAAAATAGAAGCAGCACAGGGTTAAACATCTTTCGAGCAAAAATGGGCAACAGATATATGGATATTATTAAAGATGTATAGATATTATTATAGGCATATAGAATCATAGAATCATAGAATCAAAGAGTTGGAAGAGACCTCATGGGCCATCCAGTCCAACCCCCTGCCAAGAAGCAGGAATATTGCATTCAAATCACCCCTGACAGATGGCCATCCAGCCTCTGCTTAAAAGCTTCCAAAGAAGGAGCCTCCACCACACTCCGGGGTGTAATATAGATATTATTATTATAGATATTATATAATTATTATTATTATAGATGTATACATATTATTATACGTGTATATAGATATTATTATTATAGATGTATAGATATTATTGACAGACAGACAGATATTATAATTATGATAGTCATATAGACATTATTACAGACATACAGATATTATTATAGATATGTAGATATTATTGTTATAGACATATAGATATCATAGGCATATATAAATGTTCAATCTCGATAAAATAGTAAAGAATAGAGACATCACACTGGCAACAAAGATCCATTGCCTAGTCAAAGCCATGGTATTCCCTGTAGTCACCTACGGATGTGAGAGCTGGACCTTAGGGAAGGCTGAGCGAAGGAAGATCGATGCTTTTGAGCTGTGGTGCTGGAGGAAAGTTCTGAGAGTGCCTTGGACTGCGAGAAGATCCAACCAGTCCATCCTCCAGGAAATAAAGCCCGACTGCTCACTGGAGGGAAGGATACTAGAAACAAAGTTGAAGTACTTTGGCCACATCATGAGGAGACAGCAAAGCCTAGAGAAGACAATTATGCTGGGGAAAGTGGAAGGTAAAAGGAAGAGGGGCCGACCAAGGGCAAGATGGATGGATGGCATCCTTGAAGTGACTGGACTGACCTTGAAGGAGCTGGGGGTGGTGACGGCCGACAGGGAGCTCTGGCGTGGGCTGGTCCATGAGGTCACGAAGAGTCGGAGACGACTGAACGAATGAACAACAACAACATATATATGTTATAGACTTCATTTCCCAGAATTCCTTCCCATATGGGTGAGCTTTCTGGGCACATACACACACAGAGGGAATCCCTCCTGTGTGAGTTTGCAGGTGAGGCACCTCCATGCTGCCGACAGTGGGAAAGGAAAGGAAGGAAAGGGAGGAGGTGGATCTGGAGGAAGGTGTCCTCTCTCTCTCTCTCTCTCTCTCTCTCTCTCTCTCCTCTCCTCTCTCTCTCTCTCTCCCTCCCTCCTCCCTCCCCCTCCTCTCTCTGAATCCTTTGGGAAGAGAGAGGCAGGGGTAGCAAGAGGGATATACGGGCCCTTTCCTTCTCACTTTCCTCCCTCTCCTCTTTCTCTCTCTCTCAGCTGTTGTGTTTTTCCCTCGTGCAGGAGGGAGGGGCGGGGAGGGTGTTCTTTTAACGCATGCTCTGTATAGTCATTTAGCTTGTGGGGGTTTAAGTTCTTTCTGGTTAATTTTTTTTTGTTTTTTTGAGTGAAGGACATAGATTGCTTTAGTTGTTGTCTTGTGTTCAAATTTGTTGTCAATTCGTCCAGTGGTTTCTGAGTTGTTAATCCCACAAACAAACATTACATTTTTATTTATATATATATACACACACACACACACACACACACACACACACACACACACTAGCCGTCCCCTGCCACGCGTTGCTGTGGCCCACATGGGGGTTCTGTGTGGGAGGTTTGGCCCAATTCTATCGTGGTGGGGTTCAGAATGCTCTTTGACTGTAGGTGAACTATAAATCCCAGCAACTACAACTCCCAAATGTCAAGATTCTATTTCCCCCAAACTCCACCAGTGTTCACATTTGGGCATATTGAGTATTCTTGTAGAGTTTGGTCCAGATCCATCATTGTTTGAGTCCACAGTCATCTTTGGATGTAGGTGAACTACAACTCCAAAACCAAAGGACAGTGCCCACCAAACCCTTCCAGTATTTTCTGTTGGTCATGGGAGAACTGTGTGCCAAGTTTGGTGCAATTCCATTGTTGGTGGGGTTCAGAAAGTTCTTTGATGGTAGGTTGGTTGGTTGTCCCCTGACATTAAGTCCAGTCGTGTCTGACTCTGGGGTGTGGTGCTCATCTCCATTTCTAAGCCGAAGAGCCAGCGTTGTCCATAGACACCTCCAAGGTCATGTGGCCAGCATGACCGCATGGAGCGCCGTTTGATGGTAGGTGAACTATAAATCCCAGCAACTACAACTCCCAAATGACAAAATCATTTTTTTGAGTGAAGGACATACATTGTGTTGTTAGGTGTCTTGTGTCCAAATTTGGTGTCAATTCGTCCAGTGGTTTTTGAGTTCTGTTAATCCCACAAACATTACATTTTTATTTATATAGATTATATTATATAGGTATCTATTTCATAATCATAGTCTGTTACATATTAGGCCTGTTTGATCAAGAAAAAATTTGTTTCTAAAATCGATTTGTAATTGGGGTGTTTTTTTGTTTCGATATTTAAAATATTTACAAAACTTTCCAAAAAAAGTTTTGTTATTTACAAAATTTTGTAAATATTAACGAATTTTTAGAATATTTTTTTATTTTTTAAGAATAATATTAAAATAATATTAAAAAATATTTTAAAATGGAAAATTAACCAAAAAATGGCCCAAATGTGGACCAAACACAGGCAGGAGACAGCAAATGAGAGAAAACACCAACAGAAGAGTCTTTTCTTTTTTAGAATATTTTTTAAGAATAATATTAAAATAATATTAAAAAATAATTAAAATAAAAAATATTTTAAAATGGAAAATTAACCAAAAAATGGCCCAAATGTGGACCAAACACAGGCAGGAGACAGCAAATGAGAGCACACACCAACAGAAGAGTCTTTTCCTTTTTAGAATATTTTTAAGAATAATATTAAAATAATATTAAAAATAATATTAAAAATAATATTAAAAAATATTTTTAAATGGAAAATTAACCAAAAAATGGCCCAAATGTGGACCAAACACAGGCAGACAGCAAATGAAGCAAGCAGCACTCACAGCAGCAAGGAATGAATCCAATCCAGTTGCTAGCCATTAGCCAAGCCAAGCCAATGCAAACTCCCTCGCCCTCTGCAGCAATGAGCCGGGCCGCGCGGAGCCGCTTTGAAAGGGCTCGCCGGCCAATCAAAAACAAACAGCCACGGACCCACAGTGCACTGCTTGGGAGCGCCGGATTGGCTCCCAGGCACCAGCACTCCAGCAGCCTCCACCCCATTAACGAAACGAGCGGAAGCTCGTTAAATCTATGGGGGTTGCTGGTTCGATATTTTAAAACCCTTCCGGGTTTGGAAATGTGTTTTGATATCGCTTCAAAAATGCCTAAAATAACGAATTAATAACGAATTAACGAACGAAACCAGACAGGCCTAATGTATATATATATATATATATATAGAGAGAGAGAGAGAGAGAGAGAGAGAGAGAGAGAGAGAGAGAGAGAGAGAGAGAGAGAGAGAGTCCCTATTTCATGAATTTTCACTTTTCACGGGTGGTCCTGGAACGTAACACCCACGATAAGTGAGGGAACACTGTAGTAGCATCCTGGACCAGAGTCTGGTTAAGACTTGGGAAGGTATGGAACTTTTAGCCCTTATATAAGCTAACAGTGTTAAGTGACATTTTGCTGGATCTACAGCATTTTTGTAGTATTTTCCAGCTTCATTTCAGGCACAGATGAATATAGGGAATAAGGGGTTAAATCAAAGTATTTTCCTGAAGGTTGCTCATGCTGAAAACACTCTGTGGCTGCTTAGTATTGAGAAGAAAGAGCCTTTTGGAAAACCCTCCGGCAATTTAAGGAAGGAGCGCAGAAACAGCATAACAGATGACAACAGCAGCCCCGTCAAAGCCACTGCTGTACAGTAGGCAAGAATTAGATTAACTGGGGATTACATTTTTCATCCGTGAATTAGTTAGCTGGAGAGGATTTTACACCTGTTTTTATTTCCTCTGTGGACAGCCAGGGTGGTGTGAAATGCGTAGCTGAGAGGTGTCGTGCTGTGCTTAAATACTGTGCAAGCGAAAAGCCCCAAGCCCTCAAACTAAGGGGAGAAGGGAAGCAGCAACTCCTTGGCTCCTGCAGGCAATGCCATGGCTGCTCTGCATGGGGTGAGAGGGGCAAGGAGTATTTATCAAGAGCCATTCAAGGTTGCTGCGTCTTGATGTCGAGCCATTTCCTCCCTACTGTTAGGCCAAAATAATTTCACAGAAGGACACGGAAGGGAAAGAGGACCCTGGCTTTCAAGGAAAAGATTGTCTAACTCAACCTCCTACTCTGAGGCAGAGCGAAAAGGAATCTTGCTGGAGACCATGATGTAAATGCTGGATTATTGCCGTATCTGGCTCATTAAAATAGGCAGAGATGGTCTGGCTGAGTGGGTAAGAAAAGAGACGAATGCCTCACTGTGCCAAAGCAGGATTCCATTCTGCCCCAAAGAGACTGTGGTGAGATCATTACTGGAAAAACCTTCCTTGAGCCCCACTGTCTTAGACAATTACTGAACAGTTTCTAATGTTCCCCATTTTCTGCCAAGGTTCTCAAGAATGCTGAGGCCTCCCAACTTCAAACAGATGATCTAGATCCAATTTAATCTATTTTAATCTGGCTATGACATAGAGTTATCTATGGGTAACTTGCTAGATGACCTATAGTATTTTGTTGGTTCTGATTTGTCAAGGTGTAGGTCATCCATAAAGTCTCGGTAGCTCTGATACCATTAGCCATAGCATCTTGGTGGCCAACTGTGCTGGGATGGGGCTGGGAGTCATGGTTTTACAATGGTTTCAATCCTTCCTGGAGGGGTGCATTCAGAAAGTGGCACTGGGGGACTCTGGCCATTGGCCTGTAGTGTCCCTCATGGTTGAAGATAGTTTGAAAGCTTCAAATGGTCCAGAGATCAGCAGCCAGGTTACTAACTGGACCGCCATTCAGGGAGAGAACCACTCCAATGTTGCAGCAGCTCCACTGGCTGCCAGTCTGCTTCCGAGCTAAATATAAAGTGCTGGTTCTTTCCTTTAAAGCTCTAAACGGCTTAGGTCCAGACTATTTGTCAAACCGCATCTCTCTCTATAGATGAACTCAGACACTGTGATCATCAGAGGAGGTCCTCCTCTCAGTTCCACCCCCGTCCCAAGTACGGTTGGTGGGAATGAAAGAAAGGGCTTTCTCTGTGGTTGCACCCCAACTCTGGAACTCCCTTCCTACGGAGTTAAAGATGGCCCCCTCCCTTCCCACTTTCAAGAAAAAGCTGAAGACATACTTTTGCTCATTGGCTTACAAGGACGATAAATAGTAGTTAATAATACTACCATTATACTTCTGATTAATAGTTGCCATCCATGTTCATGCCCTGCTCACCCCACCAGCTCAATAGATATCTTCAGCAATGATTAATTGATTTGCCCCAAGGAAATGGGAAATTATTGTTTCCATTCGATGTTTGATGTTTTGTCTTATGTCTATTATATCAGGCTGTGTTTTTTATTTAATTTTAGTTTGTTAAGTTATAATTTGTGTTTATATGTTGGGTTGTTTAAATTTTGTTAGTATGGATGTACTGTTGTTGCATTTAGGCATTGAATGCTTGCCTTTTATGTTTGGAATCCGCCCTGACTCCCTTCGGGAAGATAGAGGAGAATATAAATAAATAAATAAATTATTATTATTATTATTATTATTATTATTATTATTATTATTATTTGAAACACAACAAGATGAGTCCACAGCAGACACTCTGCTGGCTGTTGAATTGGATCACACGTCGGACACTTCCCAAGTGTCTAGAACTATGTGATGTATCGGCGAATAATGTGTGCAGATCCCAGTAAGGTGGCCTTCTGCAGCTGGCAGATGGTAATTTTGTCAGTGCCGATTGTGTTTAAGTGCAGGCCAAGGTCTTTAGGTGCTGCACCCAGTGTGTCGATTACCACTGGGACCACCTTTACTGGTTTGTGCCATAGTCTTTGCAGTTCAATTTTTAAATCCTCATATCGTGTCAGCTTTTCCAGCTGTTTCTCTATAATCCTGCTGTCACCTGGGATTGCGACATCAACGATCCATACTTTGTTTTTTAACACTATTGCGAAGTCAGGAGTATTATGCTCCAAAACTCTGTCTGTCTGAATCCGGAAGTCCCAGAGGAGTTTGGCATGTGGGATCACAAGAACTGGCTTGTGATCCCACCAGTTCTTTGTCACAGGCAAATTGTATTTGTGGCACAAGTTCCAATGAATCATCTGAGCAATGGTGTTGTGCCTCTGCTTGTAGTCTGTCTGTGTGCAATCTTCTTGCAGTAGCTCAGGATGTGATCTATTGTTTCATCTGCTTCCTTGCTGAGTCTACATTTGGGATCTATTGTCGACTTTTCAATTCTGGCTTTGATGGCATTGGTTCTAATGGCTTGTTCTTGGGCTGCCAGAATCAGGCCCTCCGTCTCCTTTGGAGGAGACTTTGTGGGTCATCCAGTCCAACCCCCTGCCAAGAAGCATATTATCCTTCTGCCCAAAAAACACCTCCTGCCCCAAAACCTTTAAGCAAACTAACTTCCCCCTGCTCTTTTCCATTTCAACACCCATTTTCGTGGCTTTATATATTTATACCTGTTTTGCTTTTCTAAAGTGCTTTGGCTCCTCTCACGGAAGGTAGTACAGAACTACTGCTAATGTGCTCATATCATTCACTTCTGGTGAAGGTGCAATTATAAAGGGAGGGAGGGGAAGGAGAGCATTCACGCTCAGAATGGAAAAACAGTGGCAAGGTGACAATTTATTTCCTGGGAGTCATTGTAGGTCCAAGATTAATGAACACAAAATCCCAGTCGCAAAAGAATCTGAGATGGGCAAGATCTTGGAAGAAAGTAATGTCCTGGGAGAGAAAGTGAAGCCAATTTGTCTTTAGATGGAACATTTCTAAAATCATTCTATTGGAAGTGGAGACTAATACAGGAAAAGAACACCCCTCCGCCTCCAGCGTTACTTCACGTATAGGTATTGGCACACTTTTTTTTTTGCATTTGTATTAAAAATGTCTCTTTTTGTATAGTTGTTAAAATTATTAATGCTTTCTTAGCAACAGTATCTTAGAGGCAGAAGATGGGAAAGAAATTGGAATATAATTTCTCTGTAGCTTCTATAAACGCTGTTACAATTATCTTTCCAACAGCATCTAATTAACTATGGATTTTAGAACATTCATAAGACCTAAAACTGAAATAGTTGGGGAGAGGAGGTGACAAACTAGGACAAGAAAGTAAGCCATGGTTCCAGTATTGGTCCAATTCACAGAATCATAGAATCAAAGAGTTGGAAGAGACCTCATGGGCCATCCAGTCCAACCCCCTGCCAAGAAGCAGGAATATTGCATTCAAATCACCCCTGACAGATGGCCATCCAGCCTCTGCTTAAAAGCTTCCAAAGAAGGAGCCTCTACCACACTCCGGGGCAGAGAGTTCCACTGCTGAACGGCTCTCACAGTCAGGAAGTTCTTCCTCATGTTCAGATGGAATCTCCTTTCTTGTAGTTTGAAGCCATTGTTCCACGTCCTAGTCTCCAAGGAAGCAGAAAACAAGCTTGCTCCCTCCTCCCTGTGGCTTCCTCTCACATATTTATACATGGCTATCATATCTCCTCTCCGCCTTCTCTTCTTCAGGCTAAACATGCCCAGCTCCTTAAGCCGCTCCTCATAGGGCTTGTTCTCCAGACCCTTGATCATTTTAGTTCGCCCTCCTCTGGACACATTCCAGCTTGTCAATATCTCTCTTGAATTGTGGTGCCCAGAATTGGACACAATATTCCAGATGTGGTCTAACCCAAGCAGAATAGAGGGGTAGCATTACTTCCTTAGATCTAGACACTATGCTCCTATTGATGCAGGCCAAAATCCCATTGGCTTTTTTTGCCGCCACATCACATTTTGGCTCATGTTTAACTTGTTGTCCACGAGGACTCCAAGATCTTTTTCACACGTACTGCTCTTGAGCCAGGCATTGTCCCCCATTCTGTTGTTTCTGGGCTTGAGTTCCCAGAAATTCCAACTGGGAAGGATGATAACAAGAGATTTTGGTAACACGAGTCCAGCAATGTCTGGAGTCTCTCTGGCTGAGAACCACTTGCCCAAAGAATTATGCCAATCACATCTGAAAACATTTTAAAAATTTCTTTTTTCTATTGCATTCTTGTCTTCCTTCAGGAGGGTCAGAGTGGGTTCCCAAGAGGTCTCCCCTTCACATATGGGTTACATGTTTATCTGTTTCGGTTTCAGAGGCTGAGGCTATGTGATCTGCCTTCAGAATACTTTCTGGACAAACGGGTAATAACAAGGGCATGGTCTGAAAGCATGTAGTACAGTAACCTTCCAGAAGCTTAACAAGGTCAGTCCCCAAATGAGATGATGTCCAGGGAGATCAGTCTATTTTAAGACAGAATAAAGGCAAGGAAGAAATGCAAGCACTGCAGCTCAGGAAACATGTTCTCTCCGAAGTCAGATCCTTTGCCCATCGACCCCAGTATTGTCAACGGGCAGCGAGTGGCTCTTTGGAATTTCAGGTGAGATGATTTCCTGTTCTCACCTAAGGATTCCCTTGTGGCTTCCCATCCAGGCCTGGCTCACTCAGTTTCCAAATTGGACAAGATTGGTGTGCTCAACTTGGCTTAGCAGCAAGTAACTAGCAACTATTTTAACACTGAGGGAGATGCTTCCTTATATTTTACCATGCTAAAACAGTGGATGTGGCTCTTAATGAGACATGCCGCATTATCACGGGGTCTCTGCGCTGTTTATCACTGTTTAGCCGGTATTGTAACACCTGGCATCCGCCAGGAAGTAGCAGCCAATAGTGAAAGGACCAAGGCAGAGACATCTCCAGCTCATCCCTTGTTTGGGTATCAGCCAGCACGTCAACGACTTAAATCAAGAAATAGTTTTCTAAGATCTACAGAGACACTCGCTGGAACACCTCAGCAAGTGAGAGTCCAAAAGTGGCAGGCTCAACCCCAGAACCTCAATCAATGGCTGATACCAAATGAGAGACTCCCCCCTGGGCATACAGAAAACTGGGCGACTTGGAAGGTGCTGAACAGACTGCGCTCTGGCACCACGAGATGCAGAGCCAACCTCAAGAAATGGGGCCACAAAGTGGAATCCACGGCATGCGAGTGCGGAGAAGAAGAAACCACTGACCACCTGCTGCAATGCAACCTGAGCCCTGCCACATGCACAATGGAGGACCTTCTTGCGGCAACACCAGAGGCACTCCAATTGGCCAGATACTGGTCAAAGGACATTCAATAGAATACCAAGCTTGCAAACTCTGTTTTGACTGTTTGTTAAACATTTGTTAAAAATGTAACACAATTGACTGGTTGATACTGACATGATAAATAAATAGTTATACTTTTTCCAGTTACAGTTGGAACCATGGTTGGAAGACAGCATAAAGGCCATCCAATCTAACTCAATTCACCTTGTAGGAATACAGAATCAGAGAACTCCCAACAAATGACCACCCAATCTCTGTTTAAAAATCTCTAGAGCAGCAGAAAACAAGTCAGATCAACTTCAACCAACATTATTTGAAATATTTAAACGTGGTTATCATGTCACATCTTAACCTTCTCTTCTCCATACTAAAATATACTCCCTAAAACTTGCTCTTGACTTGAACATGAGACCAATGTATACATGAGTATATACGGTATGCCAGTTGAGACTAAGAACAGAATAGAGTCACTAAATTCATTAGATTTATCTACACGATAACGCACAATTCTGAAACTCTTGTTGCACAAAAAAAAAAGAAAAAAAAGACATAGTCACCAGGTGACAAATGAAGAAATCCCCAGATGGTGACCCCATTCATCCCTCCAATCTAAATCTACAAATGGCCTACTTAGCACTTGCAAGACGTTGTCATGAGATGCAGAACATCATTTTTCAAAGTTATCCCCCTCTTGCCCCTGGCCTCATGCAGACTTGGAAAATTCAGTAGCTATGAAGACAGTTCTTTAGATGATACGCATCAAAGCTCCCCAGGTTGTGTTCCGTCAGTGTCAGACTAAACCACAGATTCCCTTCAGCAACTCAGGAGATCAGATAAAACAGCTGAGTTCTTGGTTTGGGGAAAATATATATTTATTTCTAGCACTTTTCTATCCTTTGTTTTGTTTTCTACTCTAGCACAACATGAACCTTTGACCAAATTGTTTGCTTTGCTCATTCTTTCTCAGACCCAGGGAAAAGAGGGCTTCCTCTGAAGAAATCCTGCCATGAAAACCTATGAAAGGATCATTATGGCCGAGTCAACTTGGAAGCATTTACAAATAAGTATTTAGTTATACAAGGAAAACACCATCATATTGTGTCTGACACATAATTATATATTTGGTAAAAAGGTAGCATACTTATAGGCATTAACTCTAACCAATTATAGACAAATAGCTTGATAAAATAGTGAAGAGTAGAGACATCACACTGGCAATGAAGATCCGCATAGTTAAGACAATTGTATTCCCTGTAGTAAACTATGGATGCGAGAGTTGGACCATAAGGAAGGCTGAGCGAAGGTAGATCGATGCTTTGGGACTGTGGTGTTGGAGGAAAATTCTGAGAGTGCCTTGGACCGCAAGAAGATCCAACCAGTTCATACATCAGGAAATAAAGCCCAACTAATAACTGGAGGGAAGGATATTAGAGGCAAAGATGAGGTTCTTTGGCCACATAATGAGAAGACAGGAAAGCTTAGAGAAGACAATGATGCTGAAGGAAATGGAAGGAAAAAGAAAGAGGGGCCGACCAAGGGCAAGATGGAGGGATGTTATCCTTGAAATGATTGGCTTGACCTTGAAGGAGCTGGGGGTGGCCTCGGCCGACAGGGAGCTCTGGCGTAGTCTGGTGCACGAGGTCACAAAGAGACAGAAGTGAATGAATGAATAAACAACTAGCTCCTTTTTCTTGTTTCTACCATCCACTTTGAAAGTTTCCCTGAATTTCATTAACATGTCTGGTATTTGGAAATATGACAGTTCTTTTACGAAAAATTACCCCGGAAAACGGCAGGGTGCAAACTGTAAGAATGTATATTCTAGCGTGTTTTAAACTTGGATCAAGTATGTGCTGTTACTGTGCTAAGACATATTTTGTGCAACTATTGAAACAAAAACCTATGGGTACAGATCCATACTTCAGGAAATAAAACCTGACTGCTCATTGGAGGGAAGAATAGTAGAGGTCAAGATGAAGAACTTTGGCCACATCACGAGAAGACAGGAAAGCTTAGAGAAAGCTTAGAGAAGTCAATGATGCTGGGGAAAATGGAAAGAAAAAGGAAGAGGGGCTGACCAAGAGCAAGATGGATGGATGGCATCCTTGAAGTGACTGGATTGACCTTGAAGGAGCTGGGGGTGGTGATGGCCGACAGAGAGCTCTGGTGTGGGCTGGTCCATGAGGTCACGAAGAGTCGGAAACAACTGAACAAATGAACAACAACAACAACAAAGAGATACATAAGCTAAAAAAAAAAGAAGAGAAAGAAGCACACAAATAGAAATCAGACTAGAACTTGACCTTTAAACCAAGGCCAAAATATTGTGTGAGAAAGCAAGTACTATGGCTTAACAGAACTACTGTTCTTTCCTGTTTCAAAAGTGATTTAGTTGCGTATTCTATCTACATGATGGAGTTTTGGACTAGATGGCCCTTTTGCTCCCTTTCAGCTGTTAAGATCCTATAATTCAACTTTTATGATAATACTGGCATCAACGCACGTATTTAATCATTCATCCACAAACAGAGAAAACAGCAGTAATAATTCATGACTGAATTGGGAAAGGACTCATGATTTATACTGACTGAATGAAAGATAAGTTACCACCAAACACTTGTAAATGCTCTTCCAAACACGTTGTGCCTGCTAAGAGAGAAATTGTGAAACAGCAAAAGAATACAATTCCCACAAATACTGTGTTTGGAAGGTGCTACTCAGAAGCAATCACAGCATTACCCAATTTTCCTCTCTTCCCACTTGTCTTGCCACATTTTGAGGCAAACTTGTTTGAATTTCAAATTAGGGGATCTAATTCAGTTTAATTAGATTCAGAACCCATCCAGAATGGTCCATATCAGACTCCTTTGATTTAGAACTTGCACTAATCCAATAAGATTAAACAAACAAACAAACAAACAAACAGATCGGCCAAAATTGTCCCAATTTGGTTCTGAATTCTGCCAAGTCGATTTTGTTGTTGTGGCTATTTGTCATCAAGGCAACTTTGACTTATGACAATGATGGGCAACCTTTTGAGTTTGGTGTGTCAATACTCTCAAAAAAACCGAGCATAACTCGAGTGGGGTGTCACTTCGAGAAAAACCCATAATTTCAAGATATTTATAGTTTAATAACAAAAATATATTATTGCAATATATAACTGATTTTAATAAACCAAAAACTAATTATTTAAGTTACCTGCTTTTTCTATAATGCCATATATCTCGGCATTATAGAAAAATGCTGGTGTTGGAGCCGAGGATGAAATGTCCTTCTTGGGATGCAGCCCCATCTTCTCTGTATGCGGCCGAATGTGGCTGTGAGTCATCGAAAATGGCTACGCGTGTCAGTGCTGACACATGTGTCATAGGTTCGCCATCATGGACTTATGACAACCCTATGAATGAGGGATCACCAATATCCTTAAACATCAACATGAAAATGGCATTCCCGATTGAATCAATCCACCCATAATACACTCCCCAACTGCCTTCGACTTGCAACTATTATCTACTTTTCATTGAGTAAAATCATGTCTAAAATACAATATTTATTTATTTATTTATTTATTTATTTATTTATTTATTTATTTATTTATGACATTTATATGATGACCTTCTCACCCCAAAAAGCACTCAATAGGCCAAGTTTAATCATATTTTAGGGAGAGTTGATTTATTTTTCTCTAAGAACGGTTAATTTTCTTAGTAGTCCATAGTATCCTCAGAAGTCTTCTCCATTTCAAATGATAATGTCTCTTTTCTTCAATGTCCAGTTCCACAGCAATTCACACAAAGGTGGTTCCACAGACCTAATCTTAAGCAAGGGAGGTTGACCCACACTTGGGAATGGGAAGACAATTCAGTTCCCAAGTGTGGGTCAACCTCCCTTGCTTAAGATTAGGTCTGTGATAATTCAATTCTATAGTATGCTCTTCCAATACGAATGGGCTTCACAGTTGATTCTCATTATCATACTAGCCATGAGACAATGCCATCTATCATACGTGTGACAAGGAGGGTAGCTTAGAGGCATTGGCTGCACTTGTTCCTGCACCTGGATCTGTTCCCCAACACAAGAAAATGGACAGAGAGCCAAGAAGAACAGCCAGGACTGGCAACCTAATTCTTCTTCAGTAACCAGACGAACTATGAAACAATTGACATAGACGAGAGTTGCCATATACAATACCTACAGTAGTGCCTTCTTCTGAGTCTAGTCCTTAGTTCATCTAAAT
>NW_026845477.1:11079597-11116214 GCF_025583915.1 Anolis sagrei ordinatus | reverse complement strand
AGGAGATTCCATCTGAACATGAGGAAGAACTTCCTGACTGTGAGAGCCGTTCAGCAGTGGAACTCACTGCCCTGGAGTGTGGTGGAGGCTCCTTCTTTGGAAGCTTTTAAACAGAGGCTGGATGGCCATCTGTCAGGGGTGATTTGAATGCAATATTCCTGCTTCTTGGCAGGGGGTTGGACTGGATGGCCCATGAGGTCTCTTCAACTCTTTGATTCTATGATTCTATGATAATCCACGGTTACTGGAGATTGCAGATCCACATCCTATGGACCCAGAGGTCGCAATGTATGCCATTACTAAAGTTGGCCCTACATATTTACAGATTCTGTAGCCATTGAGTCAACCATCCACGGCTTGAAAATATTCCAAAACAGAAACAAAAACACCCAAAAAATTCCAAAAGGCAGATCTTGGTTTTTGCAATTTTCTATGAGACACCCTTTTTCTATGTCATTGTATAAATGGGACTTGAACATCCAAGGATTTTGTTCTTCATTGGGGTCTTGAAATTAAACCCCAGTATTGTATTACCTTGTGTCTCCAGAAACACTTTAAGGACTGGCAAAAAATGACTCATAGACAAGCACTGATATATGGTTGTTGAGCAATTATCACTTTTTGTAGTACTGGTATAGTTAAAGAAAGAGAGAGAGAGTAAGAGAGAGAGGGATAGGGAGAGATGGCAGATGAACCCTCTCTTGCCTCTTTGTCCTGGGATCCATTCACGCTATAGTTAACAGATATTTCTTTTTAACTACCCTTGTTCCACCCTCTGGAATTTTGGATTTTGTAATTTAGGGAAGACTAGTACATTCTTTGAACTGAAAATCCTTGAACAGAATCATGGCAGTTAAAATGCAAAAACAAGTCCAGGAGCAGATTGTAGCACAGAACATAAACTTCAAACATCAAAAATTAGCATACGCTAAAGAACTCTAACCAACCATTATGCCAAAAAAAGTTTACAATTGAACATCAAGAAAGCACAAATAACAACCAGATATTATTTGCATAATTTATAAGTAGACGATGAAGATATTTCTCCATGCCATCATTTTTCAAATTTCTATGTATGATTGTGAAAGTTGGCTATAAGAAAATCAGATAGGAAGAAAATCAATTTGTTTGATTTAATTAAATTTAATTTAATCAAATTTAATTTAATTTAATCAACTACCAACTTTGCAAACTTTGTGTTTTTTTTATCTGTTTGTTTGTTTTGTTCTGTTAGAAATGTAATACAATTGTCTGGTTGCCCCTGACATGATAAATAAATAAATACATTTGTTTGAAATGTGGTTCTGGAAGAAAGTTGTTCAGATGCCATTGATTGATTGTTAAACAAACAAATAAATGGGCCCTAGAGCAAATCAAATGGAACTCTACCTAAGAACCTAAGATGACTAAACTGAGGCTGTCATACTTTGAACGTATCATGAGAGCACAACTCACTAAAAGACAATAACGTTTGGTAAGGCTGAAGGCAGCAAGACCCACACAGGGTTGCTGTTGGTAAGGTGACTTGGAGGTCCCTCATTCATGAAATTGCCAAAAGTTGAAGTCAATTTGACAGCAGTTGACAATAACAAACAATAATGTAAAAATTAGGTTTTCCTCCTACTTACCCCATGCATGAATGGGACAGATATGGGAACAGATGGAGCTCCTGCTGGTGTAACTAACTCAACCTTGTAGGCTCAAAAAAACTGAACACAATTTCAAATTAGAACTAATGTGTACTGGCTCTCTGCCATTCATATATAACAACATGTTTGGAACTGTGCTTGTTAATTGATGCTCGGCTGGGGCTGCTTCCCAATATAATACAGGCTTATATTGGGAAGGATCAGGACCAATGATTATGGCATGGCAGCTTTTGCTCCCCTGAGATGCTTTTATCGTGGCATTTCTAAAGAAAATTTCAGAAAGTCAGGTAGGAATAACCTTGTACAATATATAGACAGCGAGCCTCAAAAAAAGCACTTCTATCTAAATTGTGCCATTCTTTCAGAAAAAAAATGTAAACAAGGAAACGACAACAACTTCAGTGCTTTAGACATCAAAAAAGATCGATGAGAACATATTTGCATTTTTTTACAACTAATGAACAGGGAAGTTAAGATGTAGTATGGATAAAACACTTAAGAGACTGTCTAAAGCACCTCAACTATATTTCATAACCTGTACCAAATAACTGCATTCATAGTTGAAGATCAAAAAGAGAGAATTTTGACATAGAATTACTGAATTCAGAGGAGAGCAGAGTTCCTGATTTTTTAAATGCCTGTGACCCACACCCACTCTAGAAACATAAAGGTCCACAAACAACTCCCCCCATCCCCAATTTCCCTGGGTTTTCTAGAAAAAAAAACATGGGAAAATATACCATGGAATAGTTTGTTTTCCAGTGATAAATATAATGTTTAACACAAATGGCTTAGAATCATAGAATCAAAGAGTTGGAAGAGACCTTATGGGCCATCATCCAGTCCAACCCCATTCTGCCAAGAAGCAGGAATATTACATTCAAATCACCCCTGACAGATGGCCATCCAGCCTCTGTTTAAAAGCTTCCAAAGAAGGAGCCTCCACCACACTCCGGGGCAGAGAGTTCCACTGCTGAACAGCTCTCACAGTCAGGAAGTTCTTCCTCATGTTCAGGTAGAATCTCCTCTCTTGTAGTTCTCCTCTCTTGTAGCCATTGTTCCATTGCGTCCTAGTCTCCAAGGAAGCAGAAAACAAGCTTGCTCCCTCCTCCCTGTGGCTTCCTCACATATTTATACATGGCTATCATATCTACATGGCTTATGGTGTGCAGACTATATTTCAAAGAAGGGAACTAGCAAAACAATATGTGAACATTCCTTTCAAAAACAAGAACACACACACACACAATGTAATGAATGAGGTTGCCAAAGGTTGGCAGTCAACGGTATGATAAAAAAAAGCAATGCAATTACTGACTACATCAATAGGAGTATATCGCCTGCATTGAAGGTAGTTTATTTATTTATTTATCGTATCATAAGCAAACTGGGGGTACAGTTGTAAAGTATTTAAAAAACACAAAGTTTTTTTAAAAAACTTGGCATTATGCTAAATGTTCTTTGACTAGTAGCTGACCACTTGGAGCATCTCTGGTGTTGCTGTAAGGAGGTCCTCCATTGAGCATGTGGCAGGGCTCAGGTTGTATTGTAATAGGTAGTCTGTGGTTTGCTCTTCTCCACACTCGCATGTCCTGGACTCCACTTTATGACCCCATTTCTTAAGGTTGGGTCTGCATCTCCTGGTGCCAGAGCACAATCAGTCTAGCGCCTTCCAAGTCGCCCAGTCTTCTGTGTGCCCAGGAGGGAGTCTGTCATTTGGTAACAGCCATCTCCCTAAGCTTAACCTCATGGGGATCCATGATTCCCAGACCTTTGACCATTTGACCACCCTCCTCTGAACACATTCCAGCTTGTCAATATAGAAGATGTTTGTTTTCTGCTGCTCCAGAGACTAGAGTACAAAACAATGGATTCAAGCTTCAGGAAAAGGTGTTCCACCTCAACATTACGAAGAACCTCCTGATGGTAAGTATTGTTTAATGCTTAAATGCGCTGCCTGGGGATGTGGTAATGTTTCCTTCTCTAGAAGTTTTTAAACACAGGCCGGGTGACTATTTGTTGGAAGGGTTTGTATTTCTAGGTGTAAAAGACCGTGAGAAGATCCAACCAATCCATACTCCAGGCAATAAATCCTGACTGCTCACTGGAGGGAAAGATATTAGAGGCAAAGATGCAAAGATGAAGTGCTTTGGCCCCATCATGAGAAAACAGGAAAGCTTGGAGAATACAATGATGCTGGAGGAAATGGAAGGAAAAAGGAAGAGGGGCCAGATGGATGGGTGTTATCCTTTTTTTTTCTGAATCCACATTTATTATAATCAATTCTCTGTGAAACATACTGAATGACTACTTTCCAAGGGGTGCTGCTTTCTTAAATTAGAGAAACAAGCTTCTTGAGATCTTCAAACTGGAGTGCCTTCATTCCTGGCATTTTCGAAGTACTATTTTTGAGAAGGAACGTTGACGCATCAGATGAATCATGGGCTCTTCTGTACATGGTTTGTCTTCCTTTTGCCTCTGGGCAAGAACCATGGCCCGTAGCAGTGGTGGGTAGAGGACATATCGGATAGTCTCCACCTCCACGGGTGTGAATTTCTTAAAGGCCTCCTCCTCATGCTTCGGAACCATGTGCCAGTCGTGATACATAACCTTGCCAATTTCTCTGACTTCCTCCATCGCCTTGCCTCTAAAGTTATCCTTGAAGTGACTGGATTGACTCTGAAGGAGCTGGGGGTGGCCACAGCCAACAGGGAGCTCTGGCGTGGACTAGTCCATGAAGTCACGAAGAGTAAGAAGTGACTAAATGAATAAACAACAAGTGTCGGTCTGTGTTTGAGGACACCTGATGGGTAAATGCTCTGGATAAATGGGAAAACATAAAGGTTGGATGCCCTGCTATCTATCCAAGAACAGCTATTGTTTGGCCTCTAAGCATCCACCTCTAAAATGGGTATGAGGAAGACCTAGCGAGCTTAACGGACTCTCAAGAGAGCAAAGAAACAAAGATGATAAAATGACTTTAAAACTGAAATGTGGCAGAACTAACTGCATTAGGCAAACTCAGCACTAGTTATTTCTCCAAAACCTACAGCAATAAAAGCTTAAAATCTATTGTGGCTTTTGACTGTAACCATCACAGGGAACACAGAACTCTAATAGGGGCACAGCCATTATTACTCTGTCGGGATTTAGAGAGGAGAAGATTCCAAATACCCGAATTGCAAATGTGTTCCCCCACTTTTTTTTTGTGGGGGGGGGGGGTCATTTCCCAGTGTGTTTAAATAGACCAATTTACACCCACGGATCATTGCGAGCTGCATGGGATTTTGCCTAGCAAAATCTTTCTCTGCGTTGATCACTATGGAAACTGTATTCCTCATTACAAATAATCACAGCATGTTAACAGTAAAGCCTTTTTCATGCACAACACACTCGGCTTTTTTTTTTTTAAGTGCAGCAAAACCTATGATTTCCATTTTATTTCCACATGCCTCGTTGTCTCTGTTTCATTTCTTCTAAATATAATTGTAAGGGAAATCAACTGAAGTTTCCTTTAATATGTGCGTGTTTATGTTTGTATTACACAGAATAATAGGATTGGAAGAGACCCATCCAGTCCAACCCCATTGTGCCTTGCAGAAATACACAATCAAAGCACTCCTGGCAGACAGACATTCAGATTATTTATTTAAAAGTTCAAAGAAGGAGATACCAACTCACTATTGGGCAACAGCATATTCCATTGTCCAATGGCTCTTCCCTTGAATTGATCCAGCGTATGAATTCTAATGTTTTTCAGACTCTCCAAAATGCTGGGCTCTAGTCCCTCAAATGGTTTTAACTAATTGAATTATTTGTTTTTAAATCGGACTAAAGTCTGGAATGAATTTGCTACATTCTTAAAATGGCGACAATCGGGTAAAGGTTTTCCCGTCACATTAAGTCCAGTTGTGTCCAACTCTGGGGGTTGGTGCTCATCTCCATTTCTAACCTGAAGAGCCGGTGTTGTCCGTAGACACCTCCAAGGTCATGTGGCCAGCATGACTCCATGGAGCACTATTACGTTCCTGCCAGGGCACTACCTATTGATCTACTCACATTTGCATATTTTTGAACTGCTAGGTTGGCAGAAGCTGGGGATAACAGTGGGAGCTCACACCACTCCCGATAAGTTTCCAGTCCCAATTAAGGTGCAGGATATTACCTATAAAGCTCTAATCGATTCAGGACCTGCCTCTCTTCGTGACTGCATCCTCCCCTATGAGCCCACACGGTCCTTAAGATCTTCTGGGGAGGCTCTTCTCTCGCTCCCACCCCCATCTCAGGCGCGGTTGGTTGGGACGAAGGAAAGGGCATTCTCAGTGGTGGCCCCTCATCTCTGGAACTCCCTACTCAAGGAGATTGGGCTGGTATCCTCCCTATCCACATTCCGTAAGGAATTAAAGATGTGGATGTTTCGTTGTGCATTCAACTGATGACTCCTTTGACAGATGATGTGAATCATGACCTGAATCATGACTTGAATCCAAATTCCTATATTTCATGACTACATTTTTAAGTTAGTTTGAATTGATCCTGTTTAATTTTTCTATTTCTATGCTATTTTCTATGCTACTATTCGTTTCTATCCACCTTATTGACCACCCTATCTTTTAACTAGTTTTGCATATTGCCCCCCCTCCCCCTCCAAAAAAATGAGTCTGTTGTTGCTTTTGACGCTTGTTTATTATTGTTTGTGCTGTTTTATGCTATTTAAATATGTTATTGTTTTGTTTTGAATTGTATGTTGCCTTGGGCTTGGCCCCATGTAAGCCGCCTCGAGTCCCCCCCCGGGGGATGCAGGCGGGGTAGAAAAATGTTGTTGTTGTTGTTGCTGTCCTCCTCCTCCTCCTCCTCCTCGAATCATAGAATCAAAGAGTTGGAAGAGACCTCATGGGCCATCCAGTCCAACCCCCTGCCAAGAAGCAGGAATATTGCATTCAAATCACCCCGACAGATGGCCATCCAGCCTCTGTTTAAAAGCTTCAAAAGAAGGAGCCTCCACCACACTCCGGGGCAGAGAGTTCCACTGCTGAACGGCTCTCACAGTCAGGAAGTTCTTCCTCATGTTCAGATGGAATCTCCTTTCTTGTAGTTTGAAGCCATTGTTCCACGTCCTAGTCTCCAGGAAGCAGAAAACAAGCTTGCTCCCTCCTCCCTGTGGCTTCCTCTCACATATTTATACATGGCTATCATATCTCCTCTCAGCCTTCTCTTCTTCAGGCTAAACATGCCCAGCTCCTTAAGCCGCTCCTCATAGGGCTTCTTCTCCAGACCCTTGATCATTTTAGTCGCCCTCCTCTGGACACATTCCAGCTTGTCAATATCTCTCTTGAATTGTGGTGCCCAGAATTGGACACAATATTCCAGGTGTGGTCTAACCAAAGCAGAATAGAGGGGTAGCATGACTTCCCTAGATCTAGACACTATGCTCCTATTGATGCAGGCCAAAATCCCATTGGTTTTTTTGCCGCCACATCACATTGTTGGCTCATGTTTAACTTGTTGTCCATGAGGACCCCAAGATCTGTTTCACATGTCCTGCTCTTGAGCCAGGCATCGTCTCCCATTCTGTATCTTTGCATTTCATTTTTTCTGCCTAAGTGGAGTATCTTGCATTTGTCACTGTTGAACTTCATTTTGTTAGTTTTGGCCCATCTTCTCTCTAATCTATTAAGATGGTTTTGAATCCTGCTCCTGTCCTCTGGAGTATTGGCTATCCCTCCCAATTTGGTGTCGTCTGCAAACTTGATGATCATGCCTTCTAGCCCGTCATCTAAGTCATTAATAAAGATGTTGAACAGGACTGGGCACAGGACGGAGCCCTGCGGCACTCCACTTGTCACTTCTTTCCAGGATGAAGAGGAAGCATTGAGGAGAATCACCTTCTGGGTTTGTTCATTTAACCAATTACTGATCCACCTCACCGTAGTTTTGCCTAGCCCACATTGGACTAGTTTGTTTGCCAGAAGGTCCTCCTCCTCCTTCTCCTTCTTTGCCCCGGATTGAAACCTGCGACCTTTCAATCAGTAAGTTCAGCAGCTCAGTGGTTTAACCCACTGTGCCATCGGGGGCTCCGAAGCCAACCAACTTCTATAGTTTCCCTTCTCTGCCATTCACCTTCTACTGTCTTTTGTACAATGAGATGAGGAAACTGACTTAGGATTACTACTTATGTAAGGTAAATACTACCTACTTGCCTTGTTGCCAGGCAAACACAACATTCTGCGCAAGTCTTTACCTTCAAGTGATATTTTTGACCAAAAAAAAGCTATTGACTTAATTCAAGCATAGACAGGTAATTTAATTTTACAGGTCAAGGAAAAATGGATCCTTATCTTGTTTGAGTTTCTTCAAAGATATATATGGATTTCTTGTTCAGAGATGAGAAGGGAGATGCAGGGAAAAATCAATCAAGATACCAAAAACATCTCTTTAAATTCTTCTCGGCACAATGGACAGTATTATCTTCTTTAAATGAGTATCAGCAAGTTTGCTACTGGAACTCAGAAAAGATCGAGGCTACTTTATCACTACCTTACATCATCTAAAAGTATTACAACAGCTGGGAAGACTTGTTTGTAATGTCTCCATTAACTTTTGTGGGCAAACATTAATTTAGAAAGTGAATTCATAGCAGCTCAGACTATTGATTCAACTCATCCAGTATGGCTGTCTCTGATGAGCAGGGTCTTCCTGTGTTTTCAGATAAGATTTCATCCAAGTCCCAACTGGAAATGTCTCACCTGCTGAACTTGTTTAGCTTCTAAAGCAGTGGTCCTCAATCTGTACGTTCCCAGGTGTTTTGGCCTACAACTCCCAGAAATCCCAGCCAGTTTTACCAGCTGTTAGGATTTCTGGGAGTTGAAGGCCAAAAACATCTGGGGACCCACAGGATGAGAACAATTGTTCTAAAGTCAAACCAGAACAAATGTATTCAGGGTGGTGTGTCTGGACACTTTCCATCTTGTCAAAATTCTTCTTAAATTATGGTGGCCAAAAGTGGACACAGTATTCCAGGTGGAATCTGATTGAAGCAGGACACAATGGAATTATTAGGTCTATTTATCTATATGCTAGAGTCCTATCAATGCAGCCTAGAATCACATTGGCTTTTTTAACTGCTTTATTACACTGTAGGGAAGGCTGAGTGAAGGAAGGCAGATGCTTTTGAACTGTGATGCTGGAGGAAAGTTCTGAGAGTGCCTTGGACTGCAAGAAGATCCAACCAGTCTGTATTTCAGGAAATAAAGCCCGACTGCTCATTGGAGGGAAGGATAGTAGAGGCCAAGATGACGTACTTTGGCCACATAATGAGAAGAAAGGAAAGCTTAGAGAAGACAATGATGCTGGGGAAAATGGAAGGAAAAAGGAAGAGGGGCCGACCAAGGGCAAGATGAATGGATGGCATCCTTGAAGTGACTGGATTGACCTTGAAGGAGCTGGGGGTGGTGACGGCCAACAGGGAGCGCTGGAATGGCCAGGTCTATGAGGTCACAAAGAGTCAGAAACAACTGAACGCATGAACAACATTACATTGTTGACTCTTGTTCAGCTTATGATCTATTAATACTTCCAGATCCCTTTCACATAAACTATTTTCTAACAAAGTGTGATCCATGATATGCATATACATTTCTCCCTGCTCCAATTAATTTTGTTGTTTTTGGACCAAATCTTCAATCACCATTTTGAATTCTGATTTTATTTCCTGGGCTATTAGCTACTCCTCATAATTTAGTGTCATCTGCACATTTGATAAAGATGCCCTCTATTCTACCATCGAAACCATTCATAAAGATGTTGACTTCCCCCCTCCCCAAATGCCCCACTAGAATATTCTTCTCCAGGATGAAGATGAGGAATTGGTTCACAGAATTGGACAAGTATTTCAGGTCTGATCAAAGCAGAATAGAATGATACTAACACTTCCTTTGATCTTGATAGTATATTCCTATTGATGCATTGGCCTTTTTTATCTGCTGCAGGAAAACAGTGGCAAATACCCTCTGAACCAACCTTTGCAAGAGAAAGGCCCTCCACAAGTCGGAGTCAACTGGAAAATACACAACAAGAAGTGATAGTAATAAAACCACTACTACCAGGGACAATTGACAAGGGTACATGCAACTGGGAATCCATAATCTAGACCAGAATAGAATAACTTTCTTGTTACTGTACAACAAAATTAAATGTTTTCCCTAGCACACACCACAAAAAACAACACACCCATCCCTCCATACTCCAACCACTGCCGCACAACCCCCAATGTGACATCAATGTGAAACCATGTTCAATATAGTTACAACTCTAGGATAAAAAACTATATCTCAGTATATTTGTCCTTGTCTTTGTCATCTTGTATTGTCTGTCTGATGGCAGTGATGATGAAGATGATGATGATGATGATGATGATAATGTTGAATGTACTGGGTGAGATGGATCCTTAAGAATGTTCTGGACCGGGTTGTGGAGCAGCTGGTTGGGAGTCAGCTGCATTAAAATCACTACTGACTGAAAGGTCATGAGTTCGAAGCCAGCCCAGGTCAGAGTAAGCTCCTGACCATTTATCTAGCTTGCTCTGTATCTGTCAAGTAGGAAATTTAGGTACCGTATATGAGGGGAAGCTAATTTAATTAATTTACAATGCCATAAAAATCCCCAGCAGCATGCAAAAGAATGAGGTAGTACTCCATCAGTGTCACAAGTGGACGGTGAAGCAACAGCTCCCCTGGTGGCTGGAATTCGAACATACTTTCATGAAGCCGAAAAGTTAAATAGCCTCTTGTGTCTGTCTATATATGTTGTGTGTCTATGACATTGAATGTTTGCCATGTATGTGTGCATTGTGGTCCGCCCTGAGTCCCTTGCAAGGTGAGAAGGGTGGCATATAAATACTGTAAATAAATAATAATATAAATAAATAATAATTACATTAGCTTGGAGAACTTCTAAGGATCATGTCCTGAGTGGGAATGT
This sequence comes from Anolis sagrei ordinatus, assembly GCF_025583915.1. Classification (NCBI taxonomy): domain Eukaryota; kingdom Metazoa; phylum Chordata; class Lepidosauria; order Squamata; family Anolidae; genus Anolis; species Anolis sagrei. Next base: position 11,105,586 of record NW_026845477.1, on the reverse strand, counting down.
GGACCCTGAGATTTGGAATCAACACCCAAACCAGTTCATTACACTGGTCCAAGGTGAGCTTAAACTTGTATAAACTACTAATGAGAGACTCAACTTTGTGTACGTGTGTGAAAGAGGAAAGGCTAGAAGATAAATAGAGGTATAAGAACAATTCTCTACACATTAAGGGATCCATGCCACAAAGCAGCAATTTTATATTGGCCTGTACTGCATTCAACTGAGTTGAATGAAGTACACATTTGTGTATCATTAGAGCAACGTACACGGTCTTGGATTCTCCACTGTGTTTTTATTCTTAGGCACAAATTAAGTCACAATAATGTTCAGTTAGTATTCTTTCCAGCCTTTCCCTCCTATGATATTAAGACAACACACAGCCACACAAGATGAGGAAGATCTCACATTCCCATTGAGATATTGATTAGGAAGCTTACTCAGATATCATAGAAGATATCATGCACTGAGCTTTTTGTTTTTCTTCACCTAAAGCTCTGGAATTTCACTTCTTTTTGCTTTCCATTCAGGTGTAAACCTAAAGAAAATACAAAGAGCCCTCCCTCCTCCGCTCCTCACTTACAGCTACCTGGTTATTAAATCCGAAAAAAGGCTGTGAAGTGTAATTTAGAGAATTCAGATGCAAAAGTGTGACAATTGTATAATGAGTCAGGTCTTCACCCACGCTGGGCAAAATTCAAAGAAGCGGTTCCATGTAAAAGACCGCAAGAAATACATCTCAGCAGCGGGCATATTTAAATAAAGCCTGATTGCAAGAAAAAAAAGAAATTGGGATGGATTGCTCACTTTGAACTTTTGGATGGACAGGAATGGAATTCAACCAACACAAAAGACGTATGCCGTTGCCCAGGTATTAACAAGGAGCTGGTTGCATTGTGCATTAATTGGCATCAAAACACAAACAAGGAGGCTAACAAAAGAATGTCAGACTGATCCAAAGGCAGCGTCCAAGAGGAACACAAATACCATCACGTCAAGCAACAATGATTTCCTGACAGAGTCGAAAGGGATTAAACAAAATGGTAAGTACAAACTTGAAGGCAGAAGATGAAGGGAAAGGTTCTTAACATCCAAAACTACTGTAATTTCTGCTTTTTGATATATAGTGTTTGTTTGTTTGTTTGTTTTTAAAAAACAAATTGTGTCCAATTCTGGGCACCACAAATCAAGAGAGATATTGACAAGCTGGAATGTGTCCAGAGGAGAACTAAAATGATCAAGGGTGTGGAGAACAAGCCCTATGAGGAGCGGCTTAAGGAACTGGGCATGTTTAGCCTGAAGAAGAGAAGGCTGAGAGGGGATATGATAGCCATGTATAAATATGTGAGAGGAAGCCACAGGGAGGAGGGAGCAAGCTTGTTTTCTGCTTCCCTGGAGACTAGGACGCAAGGGAACAATGGCTTCAAACTACAAGAGAGGAGATTCCATCTGAACATGAGGAAGAACTTCCTGACTGTGAGAGCCGTTCAGCAGTGGAACTCTCTGCCCCGGAGTGTGGTGGAGGCTCCTTCTTTGGAAGCTTTTAAACAGAGGCTGGATGGCCATCTGTCAGGGGTGATTTGAATGCAATATTCCTGCTTCTTGGCAGGGGGTTGGACTGGATGGCCCATGAGGTCTCTTCCAACTTTTTGATTCTATGATTCTAAATAGGAATATAATAATAACAACAACAATCTTTATTTATATCCCACCACCATCTCCCCAATGGGGACTCGGGGCGGCTAACATGAGGCCAAGCCCAAAATAATACAACAAAATGATATACAAAACAATAGAAAATTAAACACAACAAAATACATAATGCAACAAAATACAATAGACCAGTGGTTCTCAACCTGGAGGTCGGGACCCCTGGGGGGGGGCACAAGGGGGTGTCAGAGGGGTCACCAAAGACCATCAGAAAACACTGTATTTTCTGTTGGTCATGGGGGTTCTGTGTGGGAAATTTGGGCCGATTCTATCCTTGGAGGGATTCAGAATGCTCTTTGATTGTAGGTGAACTATAAATCCGAGCAACTACAACTCCCAAATGTCAAGGTCTATTTTCCCCAAACACCACCAGTGTACACATTTGGGCATATTGAGTATCTGTGCCAAGTTTGGTTCAGATCCATCCTTGTTTTGAGTCCACAGGGGAAGGGGCAAAAGGAAAGGCTCTCCAGAAGATCGGATAGATCGTGCAGGTTTATGGTAGGAGATGCGGTCACAAAGGTATATAGCTTTGATAGCAACATAAAATGTGAACCATTGCCACGGAAACATGATTTTTTCCTAAAATGGCTATTTCCTTCACTATCCACTACCTTACATTTAATATGAGTTAAGATATGTTTCTTAATTATCAGAAGCTAGTGAAATTGTTGACTTCTTTGCAAAATATCTAGGACTACTTCCCATGTTTGATTTTTCTTTTTGCTAATGTCTCTTATGCAGCCAGTGTCACATAGTGCTTTGGATTATGACGCTGAAGAGACCATGGTTTGAATCCCTGCTCAGCCATGATAAACCGTTGGGTTACTTCAGAAAACCCCATGATAGGTTCACCATATGTCAGCAATGACTTGAGATCACAAAGCAGCAACAATGGTCTTTTGAGCCTATTTACTCTACTGAATTTATTCATGCACTAGTTACATCAAGACAACCAAGAGAGGACTGGTTAGTTTGACCTAATGGTTATTTTTATCAAAGACATTGAGTGAAGGGATTTAAATTATATTGGATATCACAATAACATGAACAGCTATACCACTGAGCCCAATGGCCATAGGTTGAAATGCACCACTAAACAATATCACCCAAAGAACTAGAAACTACAACAGCAATATATAGCTCACTGCTACATATTTAGATTAATCCAAATGTGCTCTCCAATGTACTACTACTGGGGCAGAGCACTGGGTAACATTAATGAACTGGAGATGAACTGGAGAAAGGAACCTAGAGCAATCCCACTGATGTACAGGGACATAATTCTTCATTCATTTTGTTCTTGGGGGAAGAAGCCATAAGATATTTTTAGCCAATTTCTGAGAGAATATCTTCTAAAAATTGGAGTTTTTGAAGTCAATTCATAATTCAGGATATAGCCTGCACAAAGTTCATATGTAGTTGTTTGCAAAGATTTTTTTTTTCCGTGCAGAAAATGACGTTTTCTGTGCAAAATGAACACAGGTGGGTTTTGCACAGAACAAGTATCAAACTATGAAGATCACTATCTAGTTAGGGGTCTTTATACACAATAGCACAAAACCTAAACTTTTTGAAACTATGTTTGAAACACTTTTGGATATCTTTCCATCCTCTGTCATATGTTTGATAAAATGTTCGAAATGGTCCATACACCAAGCTGTGCTTTTAGAAACCCAGTTGCATCACAAATGCAACAATAAGTGTATTTGTGTATATGTGCATTCATGTGGTTTTGTGCATGCGCTATGTAGAGACACTGAATTTTTAAATCCACACACTCAGGGCAAACCCAAAATTCTTCTGGCGGCGGGGGGGGGGGGGGGGGGGGGGGGGGGGGGGCTTTATTCATCCCACCACTGCCACCAGAAAAATGTAAAGAACGGTTTTGTCTTTACTAACAGTCCCTAATGCTGTGCCACCAATATATGTGAGGGAACTATCGGTTTATTTGATTAATTAATCAATGGTTGAAGACTCAAATGCTGCCACCAAATGAAGTAATATTCTGAGGTGTTTTTACTATAGAAACATGCTTCCACCAAAGTCAAAAAGGGTTTTTAGTTTTCTTTTTTTAATCAATGTATTAAAAATAAGCTCAATGATGCTGAATTCGAAGTCAGGACACAGAACACTGAGGTGGATAATATTGAGATTCTTCTAAGTATTTGCTCCCACCAATCTGGAAACTCTGTTTCCCTATCTTGTTAAGAATACTTCTTCACACTGAGGCACACTGAGACAGTTGTTTGATAACAAAGAATAAAGATGTTTATTTGTGTGGTTTTCAAAAACACAGGCACTTAAGCGTAACGGTTGCAAGAATGAGATGAAGCTTATTTGGTTACTTTAAAACAGTTCAGTACTTGGTTTCCAACAACAACTCTTAATTCCCACAGGAAACTAGCAGACTTCTTCCTGACTAGAATCCTTTTATTTCAAACAGTCCTTTTCCTGGGATCTGTTTTTAATCACTATACCAGCTATTCTTCCCTAATAGCTCTCTGAACACTCTCTGGCTTCATTAAACCTCCACTCTCATTCTCCTCACTCTCTCCTAACTGTCTTCTTCAAAACCCAGAGCCTAACTAACTTCTTCAAACACCAGAACATCACTCACGTCTTCAAAACCCAGAGCCTAACTAACTGTCAGATTTAAAAAAGCACACTTCAAGGCTCTATTTTTTTCTGCACTTCACCCAAGCTCCGCCCACTTTCTCTGAGCCAAATACAAGGGTTCTCCACATTTTCCCCCAGGCTGCTTCTAAGCTCCGCCTCAACTAGGAAATGACTAACCTAAGATGGCTGATATCACACAAAATGGATGCCAAAAAACCCTGGGCCTAATTCCTGCGCTTTTCTGGTCTAAAGGTAGGCAATTCATCACATGCTGTAATGTATTTCTTATTTTTTGGCTTTTTAAGTCTCTTCTGCTATGTTTTTCAGTGTTTTTATGGATGACCGTCACTTGTTGGCCTGATATATTGTGTCCAAATTTGATGTAAATTCGTCCAGTGTTATGAGTTATGTTAATCCCACAAATGAACATTACATTTTTATTTATATAGATATGTTTTTTTCTTACTTTTTATAGTTGAATGTATATGCTTATTGTTTATATGTTGTTCATAAGGCACTGAATTGTTGCCAATTTGTAAGCCGCTCTGAGTCCCCTTCGGGGTGAAAAGGGTGGGGTATAAATAAAATACATAAATAAATCTGCCAATGAATCAAGAATGGATGAAGTAGGACCCCTGTATTTCTGGGACCAGTATACACAAATTTATTCATGTTCAACAAAATTTAGGTATTTCCTAGGTCCTTCAGCATGGCTCTATGGTTTTCTTATTCCAGATAGATATCCTTCATTTAAATAGGGTTACTCCAAAGTTTTGCACATCCAGTAATGTTATTCTTTATCTAAATTTTGAAAGTCTCTGAGCACGTAAAGAGCATTTTCTTGCACAACCTCACTGCCAATCATGAAACTGTGATCTGCAAAGTTCAGTGACAGAACACTGGTATTGTATACAAGATAGAGCTACGAGTAGCAAATACTCTCTGAAACAACCTCTAGTTTTAATGATTAATATCTAACAAGCCCACTCTTTTGCACCCATTTTACCATAACCATATAATTAAAAGAGGGCATGAAAGAAGTAGAAGTAGATAGATAAAACTGAAATGAAAAGGATAAGGAATGGGGACAGAAAAGCCATGACAGAAAGAGATGGGGGATGGAAGAAAACTTTCAATTAATTAACCAAAAGCTTAAAATTGTGTGAATAAGATGCTGCTAAAGAACTGTCAAAGGGTTCATTGCAGGTCAGCTAGGATAGGACTATGTAATTACATATGATACAATAAAATGCAATAGAAATGAGTCCTGGATATAATATGTTCAGGCATAAATGGCCATTCTATAAGAGCACAAAGAAAGGGGGAGCTTTGAAAGTTAGATGGAATCAGAAGAAAAATGTATGCAAATTAGTAGCTTAAATTAACCAGCAAGTGAATTCTAAACTTGGTCCACTGTACAGATATAAGCAGATGACATAATGATATGATATAAATCTGATGAGAGAGAGGATTGATGAATGAAAGCGATTCCTAAAATTTATAATTTAGAAATAGGTCAACAGCACTCCAGACAGTTCTAAAAAATAAGATTGTTTAAAATGTTTTATTGTCCTCTGTGAAGACTTGGGGATTGTTAATTTAAATTATAAAGCCGACTCAAATGATCTTCTGGCAGAGGGAACCTTTCCTTTGGTGATCCCAACCACTGCCACCAAAAGTGTAAAGAGAATGGGATTTATTCTAACAATCCCAGCGCTGTACCCCCAATAATGTAAAATATTATTATAAAAATTCAGTTAAGTGTTTGGAGGCTGCTGAGACTTTGCCACCAACGCACTATATTCTGAGGTAATGTTCTTTGATCTCTGGCTACCACCACACTGAAAAGGAATGTTTAGCTTTTGGTTTGGCAGTTTAAGTAAACTGGATTGTGCTGGGTTCGCACTCAGGGCTCAGAACTCTGAGGAGAATAACACTGAGATTCTTTTAAATAAACGCTGCCACCAATCTTAAAATTCTGTTTCACTAAACTGCTATGGAACTATTTCACATAGAGGCACCCTTGAGACAGTTGTTGTTTAACAAAGAACAAAGTTGTTTATTTGTGAGAACTTCAACAATACAGGCACTTAAGCTTAGCGGTTGCAATAATGAGTTGGAGCGTATGGTTACTTTAAAAACAGTTCAARGCTTAGTTTCAAAAACAACCCTTCACTCCCACAGGAAGCTAGCAGACTGCCCTCTGAACAGAATTCCTTAAAAAAAAAATCCAGACAGTCCTTTCCCTTGGATCTCTCTCCTTTCATAAGAGTTTAAAAACCTGGTGGTTTCAACAAGTCTTTGAAAATGACCAGTTCTAACCCAGCCCTACACATTGTCAAATACGGCCTTATTCTTCCTACCAATTACCCAGATCATTTCCTCTAATCAGCCCCGGAATGAACAGCMACAGACCCGTACCTAATATTATTGTTGCCTGCCACAGCATTGCACTGAATTTCCGTGCCTCCTAGAATTTGTGGGCTTCCACAGATCTTGGCCCRGCCTTTTGTGTTATCGTTGTTGTGTTATTGTTGATGTTTACTGCTTATTTTCTGTTTATGAGTTTTATTTTATTGTTTTGTATTACTGTTGCTGTTGTTTTTACTGATGTACTGTGGGCTCGGCCTCATGTAAGCCGCACTGAGTCCCTTGGGGAGATGGTAGCGGGGTATAAATAAAGTTTTATTATTATATTATTATTATTAAAGTTTTAAATTAGCTGGAACAAGCAGAATTACTTTTAATATATGTGTGTTACGGCAACAATTTTTATGCTTATATTTTGCTTTGTTAATCTTATGGTTGTGCTGTTTTTTACTTTGTATGTTTTGTGATGTTACCTGTGATGTTACTCTGAGTCCCCTCGGGGAGATGGAGCGGTATATAGATTATTATTATTATTATTATTATTATTATTATTATTATTATTATTATTATTATTCTCTATACCAGCTATGCTACCTAATAGCTAACTGTCTTTACTAACTAACCAATTCTTGGCTTCTCTGACTTCTCTTCTACTAACACTCTCAAAACCCAACTCTCTTCTTCCCCACACAAACCCTGACTCAACTCTTCAAACACCAGACCCTAACTGAGCCGTGAGATTTTAAAAAGCACGCTTACAGGAATTTCTTTCCTGCACTCTGGCTAAGCTCCGCCCACTTTCTCCCAGCCAATTACAAAGGCACTCCACATTTCCCTTCAGGCTGCTCCTAAGTTCCGCCCCCTTTAGGAAATGGGTACTCTAAGATGGCTACATCCATACACCATCTCATAAAATGGCTGCTGAAATATTTGGGCCTACTTCCTGAGCTTTCCCCTGGCCTAAAAGGTAGGCAATTCATCACATCCTCATTACTGTCTTATATTGTATTCTATATTCTTTGGACAGGACAATGTGGAGAAGTTGGCAGTAGAGTTTCAAAATCTGATCCAAACATTTTGAAGAGAACAAAAGAAGCTTTTTTTATTAGTCCCCCCCAACAGCATTTAGGGGTTATCAAAGTAGTGAACCAAAAATCCCAAGCTAGGCTGCTTTCTGCCATAGATAAAATAAAGGAGCAAACATCTCAAAACAGAAATATTCATATCCATCCTATAGGACAGTAAACATGATGCTTACCTTTCTCACAGTCTTGTCTGGCTCCAGGGCAATGTCAGGAATGTTGGCATCAACCATGAGAGAGAACAAGTTCAGAATCAAGTTGGAATACCTACAAGAAGCGAGATCACAAGTGAGTCAAGAGAGCATTTACAATGTAAGAAACCATTGGTTAGAGGAGATGTAGAGTTAGCTTTGTATAGTGGTAGGAAGGCTGGACTAGGGCAATGCTTAAAATTCCTTCTTGTAGGAGCTCAGCCAACTGGGGTTGTTGCAGGGCCTCAAGACGAGGATTATGGTTATGTTCAATTTCCTTCAGAGCAGCACCCTACAGAGATTTCCATGTTGGATTTTAATGTAGATTCTCAGGGGATTATGCGTGAAGAAGAGGGCACAGAACAAACCGCAGAGCAAAGGGAGTTGGAAGACTCTGGGATTGTTAGTTCTCAAGATAGAATGGTTTCCAGACAGTCTGATGGGAACCAGCTTGGGTTGCTAGATAAGGAAGTGAAAGAAATGTGTTAACGAGCAACCGGGAGGAATCAACCTTTGATAAAAGGGGTCAAATATGTCAAGATCGCCACCTGCAAGAGGGAGTCAGGTCTGTCAGGATAAGGGAAAAGAGGAATTTGAAGGAGAGTTCTCAAGGGAATCCAAATGCATTTGTGTAGGTCCTTTTGAATAAACATAGGGCTTTTACAGTATTGCCTTCAGTGAGCGCAACGTCGGTTACTGGTCAAGTCTTGTATGCATGTCCTGTCAAGATTCATGGAAATCTCTGCCCAAGACTCATGTTCAAGTTGCTGTTGGTGAATGTTTTCCTGTGTAATTCTTCTGTTGATTTTGGATCTATGCAACCTTATTCCCTGGCTTTTTAAAAGACTTTGGACATTCTCCTCTGTGGGTTTTAAGGACTTTGCATTTGTGGGTTTTGCTGTGGAATTAAGAATCAACTCTGCTCTCTTTTATGGATTATATTTGCCTATCTGCCAGCTTTGATTATTTTTAGACTTTCTTACAGAATCTTTTACTTGCCCCTTTCACCCTTTTTAATACTGCTTGCATTTATTCAATAAACTGTTTATTTGCTAAAGAACTTTGGAGTGTTTGTGGGTTCAAAGGTGTGTTTCCAGCCTTGGTATGCAACACTTCTTGATGATGGAAACCCAATAGTAAAGCATTCAAATATTTAAACATGGCTGTCATGGCCCACCTTAACTTTCTCTTCTCCAAGCTAAACATATTTAGGTCTCCATGCCATTCTGTTGTAGTTCAGCATGATGGTAACGTTACTACTAATGGAAGAAGGGAGAAGAGATCTGCGCAGGAGTTAGCGGAGGAACAGCAGCGAAAGCGAACTAGGGAGATAATTATGGTCCCAAGTCATTCTGAGACATTTGAGGGATTCTCTGATTGTGAAATGGGGGATGGGGAGGAGAGCAGGGGAGTAAAGAGGACAACTCGCGATCCAGAGTCCAACGAGGAGCTGCAAAGGAAGCGCATCCGGGAAATACTTAGCGCTCTTACAGAGGACGAGGATTTCATGGGGTTTGAAAAAAGTGAAAAGTCTGGGAGTGATATGGGAGAGGAGGATGAGCTGGATTGGACCCGTGTTCAACGGATTATGGACATTTGTAACCAACCCACCTCCAGTGATGAAATTGAGGGATTCACAGGGGATTGGCAACCGGGGAGCACTTGGCAAGATCTAAGTCTTGGCAGATGCTGGCAGAGGTGGAGAGATGGGCGCTCGGGTTCAGCTGCAGGGTTGGAGGCAGCTGAGAGCAATGAGGAAAGGGTGGGGAGCTCATCATCCTCTAATGAGGAGCTGTAGGATAAAAGTGGGTTCTGAATGTATGGCTCTTTGCAGAAAGCAAAGTGTCTTTATGGGACATAAATCTTTGTTACTGCCAACTCTTGAGCTTGGGTCCTTGGGCTACAGCTTCCTGTGTTCCTGCGTTTCAGTGTTTACATTACTCAATGGCTTGACCACGGACAGGTTTGACTATCGCTTTTGGCTTTTGGACTCTAAACATTGCTAACTTCGTGTTTGAACACTGCATCATTTTGGGACTCCTTCTTCTGTGACTGTGTTTTTGAACTATGTGAACTTTAAGGCAGATTGCTGAACTTTGTGTTTAACCCGGATTAAACAGCGTTATAATCTGGGTTATATTTTTGTTGCTGGTATCGCTTCGTTTTTGATGCCAAATTACTGGTCTGACTCTCTGCACTGAAGTTAAGTGCTTTAAAATACTATTTTTGTATAATAAAGCTGTGTTTGAACTCTTTATCTTGTGTTTGGCTCTTCTTAAGGCTTCTGCATCTTGACACATTCCTCATAGGGTTTGACTTTGAGACGGTTAACCATAGATTTTAAAACTATCTGTGCAACCCTATCCTCCATGAAGGGTAATAAAATTGTCTGGACAACCCTATTCTCAAAGACCTTATGGTAGCATGCTAAAAATTCAATCCAAGTAGATTTACCACCTTGGCATGGAAATTGCTGGCTGACACATACCCAAGCAATAGCAGCCTTTCAATGGTTACTGATGATTAGAGTTCTTTTAAAAAGTGATCCAACAGGAATAAAGTAAATCTTTCTCTCTTTTTTTAAAATGAAACTTTTATTGCCAAATGCCTTTATAACCATGAAAGGGGAGCACCTTGTCAGATGTCTTGAGGTTTCAAAATTAACTTGGCATGCCGGAACCAGCTGACAGTCTCATTAAGTACTGCACTTATTATTTGATTTTCCGGCCTTGTTTTTGTTTTTTAAAAACTGCTACTTCTCCTGAACACAAAAATAAATCTGTTAAATTAGTCGTGAAACCACTTCTATGGTGACCCATTTGTCATTTTGAGGGGTAAAAACGGGAGAAAGTGTGAATATGAAAAATGTGTGTGAGAGAATTAATATACAAATGAAATACACTCCCATTTGGAAGCTTCTTTATTAAGTTATAGCTCTCAATGTGCACAGGAAAGAACCATAAATTACAGTTAAATTGGCTGAAGGTTTTTAGCTAACTGTCTCATCTAGCTTTAAGGTTTCTACACAGGAAAATACTCATGTGCGAGTGTAATAGAGAATGACCCTTGTGCCAGGTTGAGAGTGCTTTTGATTTCAGCCATGGGAAAATGGAAATCTCCAAGTGTTGCACTAGAACCCTGAAACACCTTTTCACCACAAACCAACTCTCTGGCTAGGTAATACAGTAAGTAAAAAAAATATTAAAAGAAGAGTATATAAAAATAATCAAATCCAGAAAAGGAGAATCAAAGTTCAAACAGTTATTTCCAAGATAACCAAGATCCCAAAATCCTTTCAAATACATTCTCAAGTGTCAATCCACAGAAATATCCATAAATATGACAGCATGAATCCAAGGGAGGCAATATATGAAACTAGAACCAGGAACAAACTTAGAAACTTGAATACATAAATACACAAACATAGGACCAGGAAGTGAGAGCTGTTCACCTGAATGCAATGTTGCTCTCACAAAGGACTGTGCTAGCAGAAAACTACAAAGCCTCAATGCATCCCATGACACCATTCCTTACACAACTGCTCTTCCTTTCTTTATCTCTAAGCTGCTGGGAAAAGCAAGTCTGTCTCTTTTGTACACTCTGCCTCCAAGCACCTTGATCTGGACAAACATTTATCTTCCACATTTCTCCCAGCCTGCACTTCTGGCAGATTCTCATGAGAATTGATATTGCTTTCTCCAGTCTCAAGAGAACTGCTAGGAGATTCCAAAACAACTCTCTCCAGGCCACTTCTATCCTCTTCTGAGCCCTCCAAACCTATCCCAGCATCCCCTTTCCCATCTTCTGAGCACTCTGAATCTGACCAGGCTACAACATCAAGCTCTTAACATTGGTCTATCTAGTCTACAAGTATCAACTTGATCTGACAACAATGGCTTTCCAGAGTTTTGTGACAGATTCATTGCTAGTATTGGCATCCACAGTATCCTCTAATGCTCTGCTTGGCAAATCCTCATAGCCATTCTGTGTTTGCTCTGGTTAGATAGCAGAACTGACCTGGCATGATCCAGCTGCCACTGCATAGCTAAACAAAACTATTGAGCAAAGAGGTACTGCAGTTCTTCTTCCACATTTGTGAGAACAATCAGATCTGATTGTTCAAAGATTTTATTAAAATACTCTCTCTAGAAGTCTCTAGGTCTTCTATGGCCAATGTCTACCAGAAGTTGATCAAAGGGTCTTGCTGATATACCTAGGGATTCTTTGAGAGATCTCCCAATTTTTAAAATTGTGTTTTTTTTAATTCATAGTTATTTCCATTTTTGCATGACTCCAGCACCCCAAACCCCTGCAAATGTCAAAGGTTATGAAGTCTAATATTTTTGAGATTTACTGCAAACATAGCAGCCTGATATCGTATTTCCTCAAAAAATAAGATACTGTCTTATTTTTATTTTTCCTCAAGAAGACACATTTTGTCTTATTTTCAAGGTATGTCTTATTTTTTATTAAGTATGGAACAACAATCTGCATTTATTCAAATATAGTGCTGGATAAAACAGCAGCCACAGCTTTACTTCTTTCCCCTGAGGACACACAATACCTAAAGCAGAGTGTCCTGCTCCTCACTTCACTGAGGAGACTTTTAGGGGGACAGGCCGAAGGGAAGCAGCACTTCCAACCATGGCCCCATTGGAGCTGGTGACTCACTTCCTGTTGTGGCTCAGTTTGAGCCTGAGCTTTCTGAGCCTGAGTTTCCACAGGACGAGGAGGATGATGGGTTACAGTTGTCTGAACATGTCCCTGTTGGTGAGGCAGGTTGTTGATTCTGAAGAAGATACGGCATTTCTGTTTCCCAGAGAAAAGAATGTTGTTTTAGATGAAGATAGTGAAACTTCACAGCTGCAGGTGGAGGAGTCGGCTACTCCATCTGGGAGCTCAGTGCCTCTCAGTTCCCAGGGTGACCAGTCCCAGGATAATGAGTTATCCGGCCTTGAAGGTGATGGAGATTTGATTAGGGAAGACCATTTGCAATTAAGGGTACGCGGAAGTGCTTGGCTTGCCAACAAACGGGAAGTTCAAGGGCAATGCAATGCTTTCATGCTAGGGAAACATATTTAATGATCTGATTGAAGTCAATCCTTTGTCAGTGCAACTTTGTTTACACCCTGCTAACTTCTTTGGAATTGCCTCGGCTTTTGGGGAAAACTCTGGCTCCTTGGGACTTTGGCTTTGATCTTGGCTTCTGGGGACTTTGTTATGCTGCCATGGATTCTTGTTGACCCATGCTTGTGGATTATACTTCATGTTATTTGGAAACCCTATTTTGCATTTAAGACTCTGTTTTGGCTATTGAACTTTTGCAACCTTATTTCTATGTTTATGATTTTGCCTTTTCTTCAATAAACTACACTCGCAGAGGAAGCCTTGCCTTACCTGGTCTGAAGGGAAGAAACAACAGAAGGAGAACGAGATGGAGGAGGAAAAGGAGAAGGAGGCAGAAATTGAGAGGGAAGAAGGCTTGGAGTTGCCACCGTCGCCACTGCAGAAAGTTCTTGCATTTCACTTTCTATGTCTCCCTCTATGCCTCAGCTTGTATTACTATGTCTTATTTTCAGGGTATGGCTTATAATGCGCAAATGCTTAGAAATTCTGGCATGGCTTATTTTATGGGTGCGTATTATGGTATACCAGCTTTCAATGGAATTTGACCGTAGAGATATGTAGGTAGACTTAGAAATTCCTAGCGATATATTCTCTTGCAGTTAATAAATACTAACATCTTTTTAAATATTAAGTTTCAGTTTTATGGGGCTTCTGTGCCCTTAACTCTAGCCAATGTGGAGGGCTGATATAGATATTTTCTCCTGTAATACCCCCAAAATGTATTTTAAACTGCTATAAGTCACTGAGAGAATTTGTATTGTGTTTTTCCAAGTTGTCATGCATTTGCTAACATAATGAGCATTTAAAGGGTGAGAAAGCACCCCCCCCCCCACCAACAAAAACCAAATGGAGAGGTTTATAATCATTTTATATGTCTGTGTGTGCATGCGTATATATAAAACGACTCCAGAATCCCATTCTGGGAGGAAGGTGGAGTATAAATACAATAAATAAAATAAAACAAAAGGCATGAAGTGCTACAAACGCAGACATTGCCATCCTTTCTGAGTGCTACCAATGCTGAAATAAAATGTAGTTAATTAGTTCCTGAAGTACAGAGAACATCACCATTAGACAATGACAGTTTCTTCTGACAGTGGGGGGGGAAAAATAATCATCTCCTCTAAAGACAAAAGAGGGATGAGAAAAGAAGAGGAAAAAACAAAAGAAGTAGGCAGAAGATCGGTTCTTTAACAAATTCTCGTTCTCAATTTTCAGGCCTTTTTGCAAGACACATTCCCTAGCCCCACCGCTGTCTTCAATGCTTTGCTAACACATTTAAACAATTGTTTAAAGTTACTGGAAAGACATCCTAGAGACGCATGCAGGATTTCAAATAAGATAGTCATTTTTTCCTATTCTTAGATTTCTTTCTCTCTCCCTCCAAATGCTTTACATGCACTTAAGCATAAAAGACTGTCTGTGTATGTGTGTGCCGAATCCCTCTTTAACGGAGCTTCTCCAACTTGTTCTCCAATCTTGAAACGAAATCAGTGGGGATGACTTTGAAGAGCATTTTATCTTAACTATTATCTTGAACATCCCCCTACTTTTGTGCACTGTATTCCGCGCACACACACACATCATAAATATCCAATCAAGATGTCTCGTCATTTACATTCTTTTTTCTTCGGGCTGCCAGAAGACAAAGGCTATGCTGCGAACATTTTCTCATACATTAGAAGGAGTGTTTCAAAGGCAATCATGCTGTAAATGTTAGATCCTAAATGCTCTTCATCCTTTAATCTCACTATCTATTAACACATCTTTGCAAAACTTTGGAGATTTGACTATCAGTACCCAGAGAGAATGAAATTTTCCCCACGCCATAGGAGGAATCATATATATGTGTACAGAAAGGCCACTTTAACCTTGCTGTGATCATGTGTCCTCTTTGATGGTCTTACCTCCTTTAAGACAATTTCTCTTTATTTAATTTACAATGTGTTACAGTAAGTTGTAGTAGGACCATGTGTGTGTGTGTTAAAGAAAAACCTTATGATGGTAATTATTATGTGCAGCTGGTAATGTAGGTCAACCAGCAATCCTGGACCACACCCGATAGGGTATAACTGTATGGGTTTTTAGATTACAGTTCTGGAGAGCTTTTTCTCTGAGGAGATCTATGCTCAATGGTTGGAGAGAAGCCGTTATGCTGCTCTAAAGGAGGCTATGGTGGAATAGTCATTTGCTCATGGTTTATGTTTTGCTTTCTCATTTGACTTAAGATGAAGATGCCTTATTTTGTGTTATTTACAAAGACTACGTAAGTTTCTTGCAGTGTTTGTTTTTTGTATGCAACATTGCAAGTTTGTATTTCATCTGGATGGCCCATGAGGTCTCTTCCAACTCTATGATTCTATGATTCTACAAGAATTCCCTTGTACCCTTGTAACCAAAGCAGAATAGAGCATGGGGAGCATGACTTCCCTAGATCTAGACACTATGCTCCTATTGATGCAGGCCAAAATCCCATTGGCTTTTTTTGCCGCCACATCACATTGTTGGCTCATGTTTAACTTGTTGTCCACGAGAACTCCAAGATCTTTTTCACACGTACTGCTCTCAAGGCAGGCATTGTCCCCCATTCTGTATCTTTGCATTTAGTTTTTTCTTTGCTCTTCCTTTTCTATGGCAACGATGATGTGTGTATAGCTGTTGTGTGTATGTGACAAACTGGCCTAGATAATGTATTCCCGACTGAAAACACTGCTATTTGGGATTATAAATGTAACAAATGAAATCTGGCAAATGCGCAATGTAAAGGAGCCCATAGCAAGGGCAAAGATAAAAGAGAAAGTGCACACGCACACACCACACTTTTGTGTTAAGCTTCATACTACAAAACATGTGTAATCGATTCCCTCTATGTCACTTGCACAAGTTAATCTCCTTGTGATGACTCTCAGGGGGGAAGGGGAGTGACTGCAATCTCCGACTGATAACCCAACCTTGTTTTCCTGTTTTGCCGAACTGCTGCTAATGTATTATCAATGACAGTTTACAAAAGACAATTCTCTTTCTTTCTT
Source organism: Anolis sagrei ordinatus (assembly GCF_025583915.1). Classification (NCBI taxonomy): domain Eukaryota; kingdom Metazoa; phylum Chordata; class Lepidosauria; order Squamata; family Anolidae; genus Anolis; species Anolis sagrei. The sequence continues at coordinate 11,089,464 of NW_026845477.1, read as the reverse complement.
CTCATCTCTGCTTTCATTTCATTTTCTTCTTCACATCACCTCCCCACTGGTTTCTTTTAGTCATCACCATCTGCCCAAGGTATTTCTCTTTCTAGTCTTTGGACACTGTTCTAATACACAAGACACCCTTAAGAATTTGGACACAGAGCATCCAAACCAAACCAAGGTTATTTGTTGAAACAGAAGTCATAGATCATTATAGAATCATAGAGTTGGAAGGGGCAAAGGAGCCATTGAGTCCAACTCCTTCTTCAAGCAGGATCTTCAGCTACAGCATGTCCTTTTATCTCTGTTTTGGGAGATGTCCAATATCTTTCATCACTGCTTATACTTCCAAGGACTATGAAGCAACATCTGAAGGATAAGACAGTTCTAAAATAAAATATTTCATAATTCAATCCAATAATGCATGAATCAACCAGTACAAAAAAAAAATATGGGGCCAAAAAATATGGGGCCTGGAATATTGTGTCCAATTCTGGGCACCACAATTCAAGAGAGATCTTGACAAGCTGGAATGTGTCCAGAGGAGAGTGACTAAAATGATCAAGAGTCTGGAGAACAAGCCCTATGAGGAGCGGCTTAAGGAGCTGGGCATGTTTAGCCTGAAGAAGAGAAGGCTGAGAGGAGATATGATAGCCATGTATAAATATGTGAGAGGAAGCCACAGGGAGGAGGGAGCAAGCTTGTTTTCTGCTTCCCTGGAGACTAGGACGCGGAACAATGGCTTCAAACTACAAGAAAGGAGATTCCATCTGAACACGAGGAAGAACTTCCTGACTGTGAGAGCCGTTCAGCAGTGGAACTCTCTGCCCCAGAGTGTGGTGGAGGCTCCTTCTTTGGAAGCTTTTAAACAGAGGCTGGATGGCCATCCTAGATATGATGTGTTTCCTCCACCACAGGCAGGCATCCCAGGGTTCCTTGTGTAGAATTTGCATGACCCCACCCATTGCCTCTCCTTTAACCCTCTCCTACCCTTTCTGGAGTGTGGTGGAAGCTCCTTCTTTGGAAGCTTTTAAACAGAGGCTGGATGGCCATCTGACATGGGTGATTTGAATGCAATATTCCTGCTTCTTGGCAGGGGGTTGGACTGGATGGCCCATGAGGTCTCTTCCAACTCTTTGATTCTATGAGTCTATGAAATATGAATCAACTTTGTATGTGACTATGCCAGCCACCTGGAAGATGAGACTCGTATCTTGCCATTTAAAGGACACAAAGTGGTCAGGTTGAGCTATTCAGGTTTTATACGAGGTTTGAATGAAAAGTAATGCCTCCACCTTCCTAACTCCTCAACAGATGGCAGTACTGGTATGCGGAAGAAGGTGTCACCCCAAAGAAGATTCATCAGAGAATGCAAGCTGTTTATGGTGATTGTGTTGATGTGAGTACTGTGCATTGTTGGGCGATAAAGTTTAAAGATGTTGAGGTGACATCTTCTGCTGTCAAGAATTCAATGACTGCACGTTGTTTAAGTCGCATTGACTGACCATCTGCGCAGAGTTCCATACTTCGCACTTTAACAACACAGCCATTCAATGCTAAGGCTTCTCGCCAAAATGGAACTGTAGAGGAAAGTCTACTGAACAAGTCAATACCTGCCACATACCAGTACTGCCATCTGTTCAGGAGTTACGAAGGCGGAGGCATTACTTTTCATTCAACCCTCGTAAAAGCATGCCATTGATCTTACCGGCGGAGATGAAGGAAAGCTGTGTAACACTGTTTGCGGAACTCCTGGTACTGTTCGCTCTGTGTCCCTCCCATGCCTTCCACCATCTCTTTATTCAGCTTCATGGGTGGTGGAAGGGGCTTCGGATCACGGCCCAAAATGTAACCAAAATCAATGTGGAAAAGTTTGCCTGTAAGGGAAGTGGGAGAGAGATGGAAAGACATTAGTAATGGTAGGACTGGTGTGCAATTGTGGTGTGAAAACTAGCAGACTCCCAATGACAATGATGATTATCATAGTTGACTTTTTAGAGACCTCTTCAATGCTTTCAGACCCCTGAAGGATGGTATCAAAAGCATACATTACTCTGCATAGAATTATGTAATTATGTATTATGGAATAATAGCATTTTTATAATTGACTAGCCATCCCCTGCCATGCATTGCTGTGGCCCAGTCTGTTATATGTGTTTTGTGTGTATATATATGCACATATGTGTGTGTGTATGTGTGTGTATATGTGCATATATGTGTGTTTGTACATTTATGTGGTTTTGCAATATATTTTTTGTTTTGTTTTTCAGCTTTTGAAGCATCTTCCACTGTGTTTTGTGGTGTTTTTATGAGTGATGATCACTCGTTGGCCTGATAGGTGTTGTTGTTGTTCATTTGTTCAGTCGTTAATGACTCTTTGTGACCTCATGGACTATCCCACGCCAGAGCTCCCTGTCGGCCGTCACCTCCCCCAGGTCCTTCAGAGTCAAGCTAGTCACTTCAAGGATGTCATCCATTCCTCTTGCCCTTGGTCGGCCCCTCTTCCTTTTTCCTTCCACTTTCCCCAGCATGATTGTCTTCTCTAAGCTTTCCTGTCTCCTCATGATGTGGCCAAAGTACTTCAACTTTGTCTCTAATATCCTTCCCTCCAATGAGCAGTCGGGCTTTATTTCCTGAAGTATGGACTGGTTGGATCTTCTGGCACTCTCAGAACTTTCCTCCAGCAGCACAGTTCAAAAGCATCTCTCTTCCTTCGCTCAGTCTTCCCTATAGTCCAGCTCTCACATCTGTAGGTGACTATGGGGAATAACATTGCTTTAACTATGTGGATCTTCATTGCCAGTGTGATGTCTTTGCTCTTCACTATTGTATTGATGGGTCCTTGCTCTCCTCCCAAGAAGCAAGCATTTCCTAATTTCCTGGCTGCAGTGTGCGTCTGCAGTAATCTTTGTACCTAGAAATACAAAGTCTGTCACTGCCTCCACATTTTTTCCCTCTATTTCCCAGTTGTCAATCATTATTGTTGCCATAATCTTGTTTTTTTGTTTTTTTAAAAAATGTTTAACTGCAACCCAGCTTTTGCGCTTTCTTCTTTCACCTTGATTAGAAGGCTCCTTAGCTCCTCCTCGCTTTCGGCCATCAAAGTGGTATCATCTGCATATCTGAGGTTGTTAATGTTTCTTCCAGCAATTTTCACCCCAGCCTTGCATTCATCAAGCCCCGCACATCGCATGATGTGTTCTGCATACAAGTTGAATAGGTTGTGTGAGAGTATACAACCCTGCTGTACGCCTTTCCCAATCTTGAACCAGTCTGTTGTTCCATGGTCAGTTCTTCCTGATAGGTTACTGATAGGTGTATTGTGACCAAATTTGGTGTCAATTTGGCCAGTGGTTTTCCTGTTAAGTTAATCCCACAAACAAACATTACATGTTTATTAATATAGATAGAGCCGCAGCATAGTCAGATGGCCAATGGACTGTAGATCATGTATGGCTCTCGTCTTTTTTTTTTTCCATCCTGCACTTTCAACACAATCATTTTTTTCCTCCAATCTCTTGCAAAATTGATAGGAAGCTTTCATGGAATCCTAAACTCCTGGGAAACCACACTTGGGAAACCCTGTATTATAGTAAGTGATACATACTGAGACTAAAATATCTATGACAAAGTCTGCCTTCCATATCCATGGATTCAACCATCCATAGCTTGAAAATATTTTCTCAAAATTGTATAAAAGGAAGGCCATTCTACTATACCATCAGGCATACCATGACTAAAGCATACATTAAATTTAGTATCCCTGGAGCTAGTCCTGGAACTAATCCCCTGGGGATACTAAGGACCCCCTCTGTATAAATGAAATGTATCTAGCTAAACGCCTCCAATGCAATATAAACGACCTTCCCAAAAATGTACTGCTACTGTTTGGTAGACTAATAAACATTGTTGTTGTCTGCTTTCAAGTCATTTTCGACTTAAAGCAACCCTAAGGCAAAACTATCACAGGGTTTCCTTGGCAATATTCCAGGATTTGTTCAGAGGAGGTTTTGTCTTTGCTTTTCTCAGAGGCTTTAAGAATGTGACTTGCCCAAGGTAAGCCAGTAGGTGTCCACAGCTGATCAAGGCTGCAAATCCTGGTCTCCAGAGCTGTAGTACAACACTTATACCAACAGCAACACTGGATATCACATAATTTAAGTCAAGAATAAACATAAGCAGCATGAAGACATTTAAAGTTGGATGTTGTATGTCCTCTAACTGCAATTTGTAAAGATACTTAAGTGGAGTGCTGATGCTAATCTACCTAACTGAAGAATACCATTGTTCATAAACTGGAAGCCTTGGCAACCAGAAGGTGAACTGTAGGAAGCTCCAGGGAGATAAAGATTAGCTGACAAACAGATTAAAGGGACATGGGTAGGAAATCACAGCTGTTTCACTATGACCCTTTGAAATAGAAAAGTTGGAAACATCAAGACTGATGAATTCTTCAAACAAACAAACAATCAATCAAGACAACATTCTGGCCCAACTTACCTGTCCGAACGAATCTCCCCTTATGAACCTGCAAGGACTTTAGATCATCTGGAGAGGCCCTGCTCTCGGTCCCGCCATTATCACAAGTACGTTTGGTGGGAAAGAGAGACAGGACCTTCTCAGTGGTCGCCCCTCGGCTATGGAACGCCCTTCCTAGGGAGATTAGATTGGCTTCCTTGCTCCTATCATTCCAGAAGAATCTTATGGCATGGCTATTTGAGCGGGCATTTGAAAATATGGAGTAACAGATATAATAATGGAATAACTATATGGTGGAACTGGACATTGTTTTAATGATTATCGATTGAAGTATGTTTGATTGTAATGTTTCATTTTATTGTTGCTGATGTTTTTTATATTGTATATTGTGTACTTGGTGGCATTGAATTCTTCCCTTGTAAGCCGCCTCGAGTCGCCGGAAGGCTGAGAGGGGCGGTATAGAAATATACTAAAATAAATAAATAAATAAACATTTCAGACTAATGCAATACCCAACAGCCTCCAAAATCAAGATGGCCAATGCCAAGAATATGTACAAGTGTACATATTCTTAGCACATTATTCTCTTCATAGTTGAACATCAAGAAAACAAAAATAATAGCCACAGATGATTTATATAATTTTAAAGTAAAGGATGAAGACACTGAAATAGTTCAGGATTTCCCATTCTTGGTCTCAATCATAAATCAGAACAGAAACTGCCATCAATAAATCAGAAGAAGACCAGCTGGGTAGGATAGCCAGGACAGACAAGATGGTCTAGTAGAGGGTTTTTCAACCTGTGGGTCACCAGGTGTTTTGGTCTACAACTCCCAGAAATCACAGCCAGTTTACCAGCTGTTAGGATTTATGGGAGTTGAAGACCAAAACATCTGGGGACCCACAGGTTGAGAACCACTGGTCTAGTGTAATAATATACACCTAAGTTCCATGTCATTGTGTTTCACATTTCTATGTTTGCTTGTGAAAGTTGAATAATGAAGAAAGCTGATGGGAAGAAATTAATTAATTAGAAATTAATTAGTGCTGGAGAAAGGTTCTATGGATACCATTAAAAAAACAACAACATGCTAAACACAAAGTGTGTGTGTGTGGGGGGGGGGGGGCTCCCAGAGAAAAGCAAATCTGAACTAGCCCTAAGAAGCCAAGGTCACTAGACTGAGATTCACACAGTCTGGTCATATAATGAGAAGATATGAGTCCTTAGAAAAGACAATAATAGACAAAAACAGACAGCAGTAGAAAAAGATTACCACAAATGGGTTGTTGTAGGTTTTTTCGGGCTATATGGCCATGTTCTAGAGGCATTCTCTCCTGACATTTCGCCTGCATCTATGGCAAGCATTCTCGGAGGTAGGAGGTCTGTAGTGAGGAGGTAGTGAGGGCAACACATTGAACATCTCTACGGGGAGAAACTGTTCCAAGACACACGAAAAGACTCTGAGGATGGTTGCCATAGATGCAGGCAAGCACTGTCAGGAGATAATGCCTGTAGAACATATGAAGCATAGAGTCTTTGAGGGACACCAAGGTGCTTGTTTATAAAGCTATTGTCCTCCCAACCCTGCTATATGCCTGTGAGATGTGGACTGTCTACAGACGTCACATGCAACTCCTGGAACGATTCCATCAACGCTGCCTCTGGAAAATCCTGCAAATCTCTTGGGAAGACAGGAAGACAAACTTCGGCGTGCTGGAAGAAGCAAAGACCACCAGCATTGAAGCAATGGTCCTCTGCCATCAACTCTGCTGGACCAGCCACATTGTCCGGATGCCCGACCACCGTCTCCCAAAGCAGTTGCTCTACTCCGAACTCAAGAACGGAAAACGGAATGTTGGTGGACAGGAAAAGAGATTTAAAGATGGCCTCAAAGCCAACCTTAAAAACTCCGACATAGACACTGAGAACTGGGAAGCCCTGGCCCTTGACCGCTCCAGCTGGAGGTCAGCTGTGACCAGCAGTGCTGCAGAATTTGAAGAGGCACGAATGGAGGGCGAAAGGGAGAAGTGTAACCAAGAGGAAGGCACGTCAAGCCAACCCCGACCAAGACCGCCTTCATTGCGGAAGAAGATGAAGAGCAAGAATAGGGCTCCACAGCCACATACGGATCCACAAGAATACTGGAAGACAATCCTCCTTGGAAAACGAGGGATCGCCTAAGTAAGTAATAGCCCAAAACAACCTACAGCGACCCAGTGATTCCGGCCATGAAAGCCTTCGACAATACATTACCACAGATGGATACAATAAATCAAGAAAGGCATGGTCCTCAAGACCTGAGCAGAACATTTTATGATGGGGGACTTGGAGGTCTCTTATTCATAGGGTTGTTTTAAATCAAACCTGACTCAATCACAGTTAACACTAACAACTGCACAACTGCACAACTAACAAGCAAATGGAAGAGGATACTGAAAGGTCAACTAAATGCTTGGAGCAGGCATCATCTGCTGCAACAGAGCTGGGGTGAGAAGAGGCAAAGAGCAAGTTAGCAGGGAGCTGTCAGTTCCTGGGGTCAACAAAACAAGCATTTGGGCACATCCTGAGAATTGTAAATTACAGCAGTGGGAGTGAAAACCAGACTGCTGAGATGTTAATACTTTGAGCTGGGATAGGAAGCACATTTAGTAGGAAAGAAATTCAATGGAACTCACTGAGATTTAGTTCTCAGGAAAAAGATAAATGTAAGCTGGTGGAGAGTGGGAGAAAGCATTCAACGTGCAATGGGTAGAACAGGCTTGCAAAAAAGAATTCTGATAAAATTTACCCACCCACTGGTCCTACTTGCCTGAGGCCGTCTTCTACCCCACATTGTCTTTGGTTCCCTTCCTATTGTTTGCCTTTCTTCTCTAAGCCAAAGGGGAGATGCTGACTGGGAAAAGAGCTGCTGTATTTGAAGTCTCAGTTAGAGAGACTGTACAGGTACAGCTGTACCAGGAGCTCCAATTTTGTTTGCTTTGCATTTAATGTTTGTTATAGTCCTAAATTTCAGGGACTCTGCAGATAGGTGGCTTCTTTTGGCTGCAATCATAGGGCAAGCCACCTGTCAATTATAGTTAGGTTCCCTGGTCCCGCCCTTTTTTTTGGGTTTTGGAGGGAATAGGAGCCAGATTGGGTTTGGTCCACACAGAGCAGCTTTCCATGCAGGACATAATACCAAGAGCTCCTGTAGAAAGCTTCGTCTTCTACAGCTTGGCCGGAGAGAAAGGTCCCGTGGCTTGGCTGGGGAGATATACAGCCTACAGCTTGGCCGGGGAGATACAGCCCCACGGCTTGGCCGAGGAGATATACAGCCTACAGCTTGGCTGGGGAAATACAGCCCCACGGCTTGGCCGGGGAGATATACAGCCTACTGCCTGACCGGGGTTGTACAGCCTTACAGCTCCTTTGCTTAAGGACTTCATTCAGCCATCACGGAAACCTGAGTTCTTTCCCCCTGGAAGTCTACAAAGCTCTGCTTGGTAAGGGTCTCTCACGGAAGCCAGAAGCAGTTGGTACCGGGTGCAGGGGCTCCACGCCAACAGAGGCAAAGACAGACTGCCCAGATTAGAAGTTAAGGATTTCCCCATTAGTTACAGTTAAGAAGATAGTGCCTGTTCCCTGTGGACAAGATTGAGAGAGAGCCAACAGACTGTTAAGAAAGCCTTAAAGTACCTGTTTGTTTTCATTAATAAAGAACTTTGTTGAACCTTTAAGTATTCTAGAGACTGTGTTTTAAGGAAATCCAAAGGCCTTTAATCTGAGGCAGCCCCGGTGTCCCGTTGGGCACACAGAATTTATGTCCTGTCTACAGTCATATGCACAGGCCCAGCGTGCGACAGCACAGAGACCATCCTTCATTGGCTTCCCACGGGCTACCAGGTGAGTCCTAGTTCTATGTCTGGGATATACAACATAGATACACCATTCCTCTACATAAGATCTGGCATTAGCTAGAACTTTGAAAAATTACAAGGAAAATTCACAAAGGGCTGTTATTCTGTCTGGAGATTCTAGTCCAAAAACATAAACATAAGAAAAAATATCTCAAAACAGTACACTCTGATCTAAGCTCCACAAGTTATTTAATTACGAACACATCCAGAAATGCCTCTGTTATTTCAAGACTGTCAATTATGACAAGTGTAGAGATACATGTATAAAAATATGTGTGCTGGCAGGAATAGAAGAGACAACGGAGTGATGGTTGCAATTATGTTTCTCAATCAATTATGTGCATGGGGGATAAGAGGTGCTAATTAATCTTATCCTTATTTGCATATGTACATCTCTCTCTAATGCATTTCAAAAGACATCAGGTCAATAGGGATGATTGGCAATGAGTACAAACAGGGCCACTCTCACAACCACCATGTCAGACTACACAGAGAAGCCATTAAAATACACAAGCATGTGGACAATTTCAACAGAAAGGAGGAAACCATGAAAATGAACAAAATCTGGCTACCAGTATTAAAAAAACATCTAAAATTACAACAGCACAACAACAGAGAGGAAACAACCAGGCACAAGGCACAGTCAGGCCATTGTATGCTAATCAAGGTGGTCAGTTGAAACTTTCACACCTAGCTCCAGCAGACAAGAGTCCTTTGTCCCACCCTGGTCATTCCACAGATATATAAACCCTTTTTCCTAGTTCCAACAGACCTCACTACCTCTGAGGGTGCCTGCCATAGATGCAGGTGAAACGTCAGGAGAGAATGCCTCTAGACCATGGTCATACAGCCCGAAAAAACCTACAACAACCCAGTAGCAAAAAGTTCGTTTTTGGAAAAAAAACCTCACAAATACTCACATACTGTTTGGTTGAGGAAACTTCAAAACTTCATACAAACCTCCTTGCATTCTCTTATAGTAGCTCTGAACTTGTAAGACCACACTTACAAGTACATCTATACTGTGGAATTAATACGGTTTGACACCACTTCAACATCAGTGACTCAATGCTATAGGATCGTGAGAGTTGTAGTTTTACAAGGTCTTTAGCCTCCCCAGCCAAAGAGGGTCGGTGCTTGATCAATCTGCAGACTACATTATTTTATAACACTGAGCTATGGCAGTTAAATTGCTGTCAAACTGCATTAATTTGACAGTGCAGTTGCACCTTAGAACAGAGTTGCAATGTGTTATGCTTTCTGCCCTATCAGATAAAATTAAGTTTTCCAGCCTACCAAACTCTGAAACCTGCAGTTAAGCAAGCTGGAACACATTTGAGCTGCCCTCTTATTTTGCATCAATGCCTTTGCAAGCCAGACTGAATTAAATGGCAAGTGATTGGAAAGCTGGCATTTTAATGACCTTTTCCTTTCTCCAACAAGTAGCGAGACTAAATACTTGAGGGACTAAAGTCAAGCTGTGTCACTTTCTGCAAACATTTGAGA
>NW_026845477.1:10924586-11078864 GCF_025583915.1 Anolis sagrei ordinatus | reverse complement strand
AAACGTCAGGAGAGAATGCCTCTAGACCATGGTCATACAGCCCGAAAAAACCTACAACAACCCAGTAGCAAAAAGTTCGTTTTTGGAAAAAAAACCTCACAAATACTCACATACTGTTTGGTTGAGGAAACTTCAAAACATCATACAAACCTCCTTGCATTCTCATATAGTAGCTCTGAACTTGTAAGACCACACTTACAAGTACATCTATACTGTGGAATTAATACGGTTTGACACCACTTCAACATCAGTGACTCAATGCTATAGGATCGTGAGAGTTGTAGTTTTACAAGGTCTTTAGCCTCCCCAGCCAAAGAGGGTCGGTGCTTGATCAATCTGCAGACTACATTATTTTATAACACTGAGCTATGGCAGTTAAATTGCTGTCAAACTGCATTAATTTGACAGTGCAGTTGCACCTTAGAACAGAGTTGCAATGTGTTATGCTTTCTGCCCTATCAGATAAAATTAAGTTTTCCAGCCTACCAAACTCTGAAACCTGCAGTTAAGCAAGCTGGAACACATTTGAGCTGCCCTCTTATTTTGCATCAATGCCTTTGCAAGCCAGACTGAATTAAATGGCAAGTGATTGGAAAGCTGGCATTTTAATGACCTTTTCCTTTCTCCAACAAGTAGCGAGACTAAATACTTGAGGGACTAAAGTCAAGCTGTGTCACTTTCTGCAAACATTTGAGAGGCACTGCAGAGAAAAACAAAGGTATTGAAGGGATAGTGCAGGCTTTCGGGTTACTTCTTGCCGGGGGGGGGGGGGGGGGGGGGGGGGGAGGTGGGGGGGCATTATGCCTGATTTTGATCAAACATTATACAAAAATTAGAGCATTTTTTTTCTTTTTAAATGTTATGCAGGAGATTGAGAAACTCAAGGGGAGTTTGAAGGAACACAAAATGGGGGCCCATGGGATATATAATCTCAAACTACTTACATAATAAATACAATGGTAAAAACCCTAACCCTTTACATTCCACAAGATTGGCAGTTGATCCGAACCCATAATGATGGTGTGTATTGAATATGCTGTTGACATCAAGCCATTTCCAACTAATGGAGATCCTAAGGTGATTTTGACGCTCCTCCAAAGCTGTTTAGAACAAGATTAAAAGAAGATACAACTAAGAAATCCCATTAAAAGACTTGAAAACCCATTAAAAATGCCTAAGTAAGGAGAGCAGAAAGAGAACAAACCCAAGCACACATGGGATGGAACCCTAACCCTATACTTTCCACAAGATTGGCAGTTGAACTGAACCCATAATGATGGTGTGTATTGAATATGCTGTTGCTGTTACTATGTGCCGTCAAGTCATTTCCAACTAATGGAGATCCTAAAGTGATTTTTTGATGCTCCTCCAAAGCTGCTTAGAACAAGATTAAAAGAAGATACAACTAAGAAATCCCATTAAAAGACTTGACAACCCATTAAATGCCTAAGTAAGGAGAGCAGAAAGAGAACTAACCCAAGCACACATGGGATGGAACCCTAATCCTAACTCTAACTCTATACTTTCCACAAGATTGGCAGTTGATCTGAACCCATGAGGATGGTGTGTACTCAATATGCTGTTGCTGTTACTATGTGCCGTCAAGTCATTTCCAAGTAATGGAGATCCTAAGGTGATTTTTTGATGCTCCTCCAAAGCTGCTTAGAACAAGATTAAAAGAAGATGCAACTAAGAAATCCCAATAAATGACTTGACAACCCATGAAATGCCTAAGTAAGGAGAGCAGAAAGAGAACCAACCCAAGCACACATGGAATGGAACCCTAACCCTTTACTTTCCACAAGATTGGAAGTTGATCTGAACCCATAATGATGCTGTGTATTGAAAATGCTGTTGCTGCTACTATGTGCCGTCAAGCCATTTCCAACTAATGGAGTTCCTAAGGTGATTTTTGATGCTCCTCCAAAGCTGCTTAGAACAAGATTAAAAGTAGATACAACTAAGAAATCCCATTAAAAGACTCGACAACCCATTAAATGCCTAAGTAAGGAGAGCAGAAAGAGAACGAACCCAAGCACACATGGGATGAACTTCCACAGCTTAGGAAAAGCCAACATGATCTTCTCATGTGGTCTCACCAGACAGGCCTATGTGAAAGACGCAGCCATTAAAAAATAACTTTCCAGAGGATCTTAAGATGTGGGTAGATGTGTGTAGTAAGAAACAATCTATGGCAAAGCACAGTCCACAAATCACAAATGTCCCTCAATATCCCTCAGAACTGCCAAGTGTGACTTCCACAGCTTAGGAGAAGCCAACACGGTCTTCTCATGTGGTCTCACTAGAGAGGCCTATGTGAAAGACGCAGCCATTAAAAAAGAACTTTCCAGAGGATCTTAAGATGTGGGTAGATGTGTGTAGAAAGAAACAATATGTGGCAAAACACAGTCCACAAGTCACAAATGTCCCTCAGTGTTAGTTTTCGTTGCCCCAGAACCACCAAAATATTGTAGACCTCTTGGTAGTGAGGATGGCATTCCTACAATGCTTTAGAAAACTCAAAAAATTACAATAAATTTCATTTCTAATCCCAAATGAGAAAACACAAAAATATTAATAATACCCTCCTATATTTTCAGGATCATTTGGAGGCCAAATGAAATGGACTTTTCAGTAGGATGTATTTTGGGAAACTAAGGTAGCCCTCCAAGATCACAAGGTTGCCCATCCCTTGACTATGAACCTGAATTGTGCTGCCTAAGTCCATTACGGAAGGGGATGGGAATTTTTGTTGAATGGGGACCAGCAATAGGCAATTCAAGGTTATGGAAATAGAGCATGGGTGCATGTTGCGCACAGTTTTGCATCAATGTGCATTGTACACTGAGGCACACTCCCAACACACACTGATGTAGGATGTGCATTTAGAAATAAACAGTTACACTTCCCTCACGAGCTGGCATTGTACAACTGTCATGTAACTTCCTGAATGAAAAGATATGTATCTTTCTATTTCTTTATTGCACTCTATCTCTCAATTCAGAGCTGTTTTCCAGGAGACGTTACGGGAGTTGAGGTTGACAATTTTAAAACTGTGGAAACATTCTTTGAAGGAAGCAACAAAGATTAGACTGACAGCAACAAATAGCCAGGAGATATTTTGGGTGGCTTCCAGGCAACCTCTTTCACACAAATGTGCACAGAGTTGACAATACCAAGAGTGAGAATAATTCTTGCAAAAGAGGACATAGTGTTTAGAGAACAGGTGGGCAAAGCACAGCTATCGGGTCAAATGCTGCCCTCCAGAACATATTTATGAATTTCCATTTTTTGCCCACAAATACCCTAAAAGATGTGGGAGGTACGAGGACAAGAAATGTAAAAGTTATTCTAATCCCAGGAAGAAATCATCTTTGTGAGTTTTATTACTTTATTTCATTAGCTTGCCAGCTTTATCTTCACATGGAGCCAAATATAGGATCGGTGCCATTTCACTTGAAACAATACATGTGAAAAGTATTTATAAATCTGAAAAGACCACAAACTACAAATGAGTCAACCATGTAATGTTGTGGCCAAAAAAGGAAGATAAAACAGCTCATCTCCAGGATAACGTGTCCAGATCAAATGAAGTAACAATGGCAGACTATTGTGCTTTGGTCACATCTAACCAGGAAGACCTTGTCCAGTTCTAAGCACCACATTTCAAGAAGGGTATTCTCAAGCATGTCCAAAGTGGTGCAACTAAAATGATCAAAGACTTAGACAACAAGCCTTTGGAATCATAGGATCATAGATTTGGAAGAAACCCCATGGTCCATCCAGTCCAACCCCATTTTGCCAAGAAGCAGGAAAATCACATTCAAAGCACACCCCACAGATGGCCATCCAGCCTCTGTTTAAAAGCCTTCAGAGAAGGAGCCTCCACCAAACTCCAGGGTATAGTTTCATTGCTGAACAGTTCTCACAGTCAGGAAGTTCTTCCTCATGTTCAGGTGGAATCTCCTTTCCTGTAGTTTGAAGCCATTGTTGGGTGTCCTAGTCTCTAGGGCAGCAGAAAACAAGCCTGCTCCCTCACATATTTATACATGGCTATCATGTCTCCTCTCAGTCTCCTCTTCTGTAAGCTAAACATGTCCACTCCTCAAAAGCATGTTCTCCAAAGCCTTGATCATTTTAGTCACCTTTCTCTGTCAACATCTCCCTTCAATTGCAGTGACTTATGAAGATCAACTGAAGGAGCTAGGTACGAGAAAAGAAGACGAAGAGATGACTAAGAGATGACAGCCATCTTTCAGTATCTAAAGGGATGTCATGTGGAAGCTGGAGTGAGGTACTTCAGAAACCAGGATTCAAATAACAAGAAAAGAAACTCCACCTAAACATCAGAAGAATCTGTTCTTTGTTAAGAGCTACTTGACAATGATATAAGACTGCCTCAATGATAATCTCTGAGGCAGTGTATACATGCTTTAGTGCAAACATAAAACATATTTGGATATTGACAAGCTGGAATGTGTCCAGAGGAGGGTGACTAAAATGATAAAGGGCCTGGAGAGCAAGCCCTATGAGGAGCGGCTTAAAGAGCTGGGCATGTTTAGCCTGAAGAAGAGAAGGCTGAGAGGAGACATGATAGCCATGTATAAATATGTGAAAGGAAGTCATAGGGAGAAGGGAGCAAACTTGTTTTCTGCTGTCCTTGAGACTAGACAGTGGAACAATGTCTAGTCAAACTACAAGAAAGGAGATTCCATCTGAACATTAGGAAGAACTTCTTGACTGTGAGATCTATTCAGCAGTGGAACTCTCTGCCCCGGAGTGTGGTGGAGGCGCCTTCTTTGGAAGCTTTTAAACAGAGGCTGGATGGCCATCTGTCGGGGGTGCTTTGAATGCAATTTTCCTGCTTCTTGGCAGGGGGTTGGACTGGATGGCCCATGAGGTCCCTTCCAACTCTAGGATTCTATGAAATCAACAATGCAAATCTGGATGGACATTTTTCAAGAGTGTTTTACCTTTGTATTCTAATATGGCAAGGGGTTGGACTAGTTGTCCCTTGCAATTCCTTTGATTTTTTAAAAAAGAAAAGTTCAGATTTTCTTTTGACAAAAATCCTTTTTTTGCAACTTACAGTTTCTCATAAAGACCCACTTTACTTGGTTGTTTTTTTTTTTAAAAAAAATCAAAACAAGGAAAGGTTTTAAATAATTCTCACCACTCTGTTCTTGTTATCATGTCTCAACAGGTAAAAACATCTCTGTTTGTGAAGGATGTTGTGTGAGGTAGCAGAAGCAATCTATCTATCTATCTATCTATCTATCTATCTATCTATCTATCTATCTATATCTATCTATACACATAATAAAAGTGAAAATGGGCATATGTGGTAGAGGTGTCCACTTACACAGACCTTCACAAACAGGCTATAGTTCCAAGTGCTGAGAAGCCTCCAAAGGCACTCCCTCCACTGTCATTGCAGGTTATAGCAAGCACCTTGGACATGCAACCCAACCACTGCCAATGTCCTCCCCAAACACTATGGCCCACTACCCAATTAATATTTTCATTCTGGGACAATTTCATTCTAGATTTGATGTGTTTCCTCCACCACAGGCAGGCACCCCAGGGTTTCTTGTGTGGAATTTGCATGACCCCATCCACTACCTCTCCCTTAACTCTCTCCTACCCTTTCCTATGGCACACAGCAAACACAGAGGAACTGATCAATAACTGAACAGACTAGAGGGGTTTGGGCGACTGACTCAACAAGACAGAAGTTGTAGTTCACTGTGCATCAAGGCAGAGAACTATGACCCCCTTCGATAATGGGCCTGGACCCTTTGCCACACAGACCCAAGATGGCCAACTCTTAATCCTGGAACAGTTTGGGGGTGACTGCTCTTGGCATATGGAGTTGTTATTCATCCACTGAATTACATTCAGTGAACTCAGCCAACAATGGATCTGGACCAAACCTGGCACACAGATGCAACATGGGTAGCTGTGCATACAGGCCTGGTTTGGGGAGCACTGACCCATGATTCCGGGAATTGTAGTTCACCCACATCGTTATGTTTTTTTTCTAATGGGAACATTCCTAAAAAACCAAGTCAACAACTTTTTTTCCCTAATAAATAGTATTACTAATGAACTAAATTATATTATCTAACACCTCAAAATAAACAATGCCCTTTTCAAATAACCTGGGCATCTCCAGGTACCAAAGCTAGTAGTAAATTTTTTTTGTGTGTGTCAGGAGCAACTTGAGAAACTGCAAGTTGCTTCTAGTGTGAGAGAATTGGCTGTCTGCAAGGACATTGCCCAGGGGACACCCACATGTTTTACCATCCTGTGGGAGGCTTCTCTCATGTCCCTGCACAAGAAGCTGGAGATGACAGAAGGAAGCTCACCCTGCTCCCTGGATTCAAACCACCAATCTTTCGGTTAGCAGTCCTGCTGGCACAAGGGTTTAACCCATTGCACCACCGGAGGCTCCTATAATGATGAAAACCACTCAGACTAGTTCTAGCAAGCCATTTGTAATGACTCTTACCTAATAGGCCAGAGTAGAAGCCTGGGAAGACAGTAGGGCAAACCTCCATTTTGAGAGTGTCTGCCAGTAAAGCAGCCATGTTGAGGGAGAAAAGATAGGAGATGGGAGGAGTTGGAGGTCTCCTGGGATTGGCTAGAGCAGAGGAGGAAAAACCAAGTCTTGGGAGGGGAAAAGATTTCAGCTTCTGAGAGAGAAGAGATTTGGGAACTGGAGGGAGAAGAAGTGGTTTTGAGACTGGGTATTTCTGAGAGAGAGTGTGTATATGTCAGGCAGGGCTGATTAATTGACAAGAAAGGTCAAACAGCATCCTGATTACTTGTGTGAGACAGCACAAGGGATTTTCTCTCTAGTTTGAGTAAGTTAGCTGTAAGAACTCTGGGGAGAGTTAGCTAATTGCTTGGAAGACAGCCTAGGTTAGGTTAGTCAAGAACTCATTGCTATTTCACTGAAGTAGAATGAGGGATTTTTTGTAACTAGTAGCTATATCTGTGAGATTAGCTCTGTTTGTAACCAAATCAAGAAACTCTTTTTAAGCAACCATTAAGATATTGTGCTTTTGAGAGTGCTTGTGCCTCTCAAAAGAAGAAGTCAGTTGTCTGCATGTTTTTATAAATAAACCTTTTCTCTGTCTGACTTCTAAGAAGCCTCTATCGTTACTCATTCTATCAATAGTCCTGGGACAAAATTTGCCAGGCAGTTTAACATCCTGATACCACAGAAAGGTCTCTTACCCAAGCAGTCATTTTTGAGAGCCAAGGGTAGTTAGGGCAGAAGAGGGAAAATATTACCTCAGAGCAGCATTTAAAACTCCTAAGACAGCTTGGGTTGGTGGCAGCAGATAAATATAAGACAAGTACTTTACATTCTACCATTACATATAATATATAACACCATATCGCTACCATACTAGTGTCCAGTAGTGTGATATTACATATGATCCTTTATATTGAGGTCCAGCGGTGGGATGTTGTTGTTCATTTGTTTAGTCATCTCCAACTCTTCGTGACCTCATGGACCAGCCCACACCAAAGCTCCCTGTTAGCCGTCACCACCCCCAGCTCCTTCAAGGTCAGTCCAGTCACTTCAAGGATGCCATCCATCTATCTTGCCCTTGGTCGCCCCCTCTTCCTTTTACCTTCCACTTTCCCCAACATGATTGTCTTCTCTAGGCTTTGCTGTCTCCTCATGATGTGGCCAAAGTACTTCGACTTTGTCTCTAGTATCCTTCACTCCAGTGAGCAGTTGGGCTTTATTTCCTGGAGGATGGACTGGTTGGATCTTCTTGCAGTCCAAGGCACTCTCAGAACTTTCCTCCAACACCACAGCTCACAGCTTTTGCTATAGTGGCATCAGCTGGTGGGATTTATAATAGATAAATACCTTCTTTCTTTATACTATTCCTCCCTAACATCAGAAGATATTGCTGCAGTCTCCGGCATGTCTGTTTCAAAACATCAATATAATAATCCAACAGTGCTAGAGACTCCTGGCGGAGAAAGAAAACATCTCTACAGGTTCATGCCTTACCCAAAAAATCTGTTCCACAGTGTTGAGTTTCTACTGTTCACCTTCCCAAGACAAAAGGAGTCCTGAGCCCTTTTATTCTTAATAGTCTCCCCGATGCATATTTGGAGGGAGAGAGGTTTAAAAGGGTCAGCCCAACTGCCTCTTGGCTATTTGTCCCTGTCAATTTAATCAAGTGTTTCCTCCCAAAGAAGGTTGCTCTTTGGTGCGTTTCCTCTTTCAAATTTGTCAGAGTCAACAGACATGACAAGGCCAGAAAAATAGCCTGAAATAAAGCAGTATAAGAAAGAAACAGAGGGGGAGAGACAAAGAAGGAGAGAGGCGTAGCAGGGAGAAGAAAAGAGGGAACCAACAGTGTGTCTTCAGGCCTTCTCCTTCTTTGCTTTCGCAAATGGCCCGCTTGGGAATTTTCCTCTTCTCTAAAGTCTTTATGATCTTGCTTGAATTGAGTGAATCCAAAGAAATAGTTCAGCAAAAATAAGA
This sequence comes from Anolis sagrei ordinatus, assembly GCF_025583915.1. Taxonomy (NCBI): domain Eukaryota; kingdom Metazoa; phylum Chordata; class Lepidosauria; order Squamata; family Anolidae; genus Anolis; species Anolis sagrei. Next base: position 11,070,346 of record NW_026845477.1, on the reverse strand, counting down.
TATATAAATTAGATAGAGATATATAGTAGCTAGATAGATCAATCAGGAGGATTGCTGGGAGTTACAGTCCAAGAATAGGTAGAGAAGGGAGAAAGGAGGGAAAGAAAAAGGGAGGGGAAGGAAGGAAAGAGGTAGAGAAGGAAGGAAGGAAGGAAGGAAGGAAGGAAGGAAGGAAGGAAGGAAGGAAGGAAGGAAGGAAGAAGGAAAGAAAAAGGGAAGGAAGGAAAGAGGGAGGAAGGAAGGAAGGAGAGAAAGAAAAAAGGGAGGGAAGGAAGGAAAGAGGTAGAAGGAAGGAAGGAGAGAAGGAAAGAAAAAAAGAAGGAAAGAGGTAGAGAAGGAAGGAAAGGAGGAAGGAAGGAAGAAGGAAGGAAGGAAAAGGAAGAAGAAGGAAGAAAGAAAAAAGAAGAAGGAAGGGAAGGAAGGAAGAGAAAGAAAAAAGGAGAAGGAAGGAAAGGAGAGAAGGAAGGAAGGGAGAAGGAAAGAAAAAAGGAAGGAAAAGGAGAGAAGGAAGGAAGGAAAGGAAGGAAAGAAAAAAGGAAGAAGGAGGAGGGAAGGAAGGAGAGAAGAAAAAGGGAGGGGAAGGAAGGAAAGAGGTAGAGGAAGGAGAAAGGAAAGAAAGGAAGGAAAAGAGAGGGAGGAAGGAAGGAAGGAGAGAAGGAAAGAAAAAAAGGGAATGAAAGAGGGAGGGAAGGAAGGAGAGAAAGAAAAAGGGAGGGGAAGGAAGGAAGGAAAGAGGTAGAGAAGGAAGGAAGGAAAGAAGGGAGGGAGGTGAGAAGGAAACAAAAAAAGATAAGGAAGGAAGGAAGGAAGGAAGAGGGAGGAGGGAAGAAGGAAGAAGGAAGGAAAAAAAGAGGGAAAGAAGGAAAGAGGTAGAGAAGGAAGAAAGGAGAGAAGGAAAGAAGAAAAGGGAATGAAGGAAAGAGAGAAATAAAGGAGAGAAAGAGGGAAGGAAGGTTGGCCACAGCAACACGTGGTGGGTACAGCTTGTGTGTGTGTGTGTGTAATCAAATTGCTTTAGTACATGGCTTGAAAAATTGCATTGTATAGCAAAAGAATGCATATTCTCAGCACATTTTTTTTTCCAATTCTGGTAAAATCTGTTCAGATGGATTTGGTGCCTTTTGGAAACAAGTTCTACAAATATGGCTGCAGTTCTCTCACATACCCACCTCATAAAAGATCAATGACAGCAAATATTTTTGCAGACGAGAGACACACACAGGTTACACAAGTCGTTGTTGACTGCAATTCTTTATATAAGCCAACCTAGCACTCAGAGGCAAGTCCCACTTGGATTCAATCAGGACTGCCTTCCATGTAACTGGAGCCTTGCATTATGAAACAGGCACACAGCACCATATTGCTTAATGTTGATGGAATTGGAGAGCAAAAATTACATGTAAGCTTTCTGTGAAGAAGAGCTTAGCAGATGCACCTGTCAAAGTATTACACACTCTTACCTCTGAGTGCTCATCTTTAAAGCTCTCCCTGTTTTTCTCTCTCTTTCCTACTCTAGACCTAAGCAGCTGTTCTCCAAAAACCAGCAAACAACTGTTCGCTCAGCTTTTTCATGCGCATGTACTGCCCCCTACAGTGCTCTTCGGAGTTTTTCCAATGAAAAACAGAGGAGAGGAGACAATCTTATCAGCATTCCTTACTGAGGCTTACAAAGCTGATCATATTTATCATTTATTTATGTAGAGCATTTGTGTCCCATGATTATCAACCCCCGAAAAAGGACTCAGGACAGCTTGCAATTGGCAGTCATTAGATGCCAACAAAGAAACAGCTAGAGCACAACAATTAATATAAACAGGCCAACAGAAATAAAAAGACACTAAAAAGTAATAAAATACATTAAAATATTGGCCCTTAAAATATTAACACAGCCAAGTCTGAGTCCACAAATCCAAATCATAGTTCAGAGTTCCAGCCCAAGGTCTCTTAATTGACAATTCTCATGAGTCATTACAGTTGTTGCTCAGCCAAGTGCCCAAATGTTTGGTCCCTGAGCCAAGACTTGAGGGGGTTTTTTTTTCCTGAGGGAGAGGAGAGATGGAGTCGCCCTGATTTCACTAGAGAGTGCATTCTACAGATGGTGGGCCATCACTGAGAAGGCCCTGTCTCTTATCCCCAGCAACTGCGAGGGTGGCAGGATCGAGAGCAGGGCCTCCCCCGATGATCGTAAACTCTGAGGTGGGTCACAGAAGGAGATACGTTCAGACAAATAAACTGGGTCGGAAGTGTATAGGGCTTTATACGTCAAGACCAGCACTTTGAATTGTCCTTGGTAGTGGACCAGCAGCCAGTGGAGCTGATGAAGCAGGGGGGTGGTATGCTCCCTGTCAGTCACTCAGGTGAGTAGTCAGGCCGCCGACTGTTGAACTAGTTGGAGTTTCCGAACAGTCTTCAAAGGCAACCCACGTAAAGTGCATTGCAATAATCTGCCACAATCTATTAGAGATGTAACAAGAGAGTGGACCACTGTGGCGAGATTGGACTTCCCAAGGTATTGTCTTGGTTTATCACCAAGCCAGAAGGTTTCCCTCTTCATCCAGTCCAGGACTATAGTGGATTTTCAAGGGATTCAGAGGTCTTTCCTGTAAGCTCCCATCTTTTTAAAACAAAGGCAGCAAAGTATGCAAAGACTAGGACGTGGAACAATGGCTTCAAACTACAAGAAAGGAGATTCCATCTGAACATCAGGAAGAACTTCCTGACTGTGAGAGCTGTTCAGCAGTGGAACTCTCTGCCCCGGAGTGTGGTGGAGGCTCCTTCTTTGGAAGCTTTTAAACAGAGGCTGGATGGCCATCGGGGGTGCTTTGAATGCAATTTTCTTGCTTCTTGGTAGGGGGTTGGACTGGATGGCTCATAAGGTCTCTTCCAACTCTATGATTCTATGATTCTACAGAGATACTCAGAGGAACATCTCAGCAAGTGAAAGTCCAAGAGTGGCAGGGAAAAACCCAGAGCCTCAAGCCATGGCTGATACCGAATGAGAGACTCCCTCTTGGGTACACACAAGACTGGATGAATAGGAAGGTGCTGACCAGACTGTGCTCTGACACCACAAGATGCAATCTTAAGAAATGGGACCACAAAGTAGAGTGTAAAACATGCAAGTGTGGAGAAGAGCAAACTACAGATCACCTATTACAATGCAGTCTGAGCCCTGCCACATGCACAATGGAGGACCTCCTTATAGCAACACCAGAGGCACTCCAAGTGGCCAGCTTCTGGTCAAAGGGCATTTAATATAATGCCAAGTTGTGTTTCTAAATACATTTCAACTGTACCCTTGGTTTGCTTCTGATAAGATAAATACAAACCAGCATAAAAGGTAAGTAAACACTTGCTGCTACATGACAATCCATGTCAGACAATTTCCCTGAAGAGATAAATGAAGGTAGTTGGGGAGCTTAATTTGCTATCTTGGGCTCACCAGTTAGCCACCACCCAACGTATTTCTAATATGGTAGAGTCCTGGACTCATGAATACTAGAAATCTACATTAAGTGCTATATTTATAGGACCAAAGCTCGGCTGCATTAAGGGCTGATTAATACCATAATTGAAGATCCAACGAAAAGGAAAGAATCTCTTTGTTCAATATAAATGTGATTGTGGCCAATATCAATCTAATTAACTAGTACTAATAAATGTTTTTAAATACGCACTGTATTTGGAATGCAGTTGAGTGTATAATAGCTACTAAATCTCATAAAAGTCTTCTTTTTAAAAGCAAGGCACAAGGATATAATTAAGAGATTCTGAAACTGCTTTGGCGATGTGCATGTGTGCGCGCCTCCAAAGTGCCAATTAGCTATATTATTTTACAAAGAACAAATTAGGAGTTTTGGAAGTGATATTAGCTTTACTCCATTTGTTTCAGAAGGTTTATTTTCATCTTTTCATCTGTCAACTTTGTGGCACTTAAAGCGTAAAAAAAAGTTGGCTTGAACGGCTTACCAAAAGCAATTAGGTTGTCACGACAATTTTTATGTCTATTTTTCCCCCCAACATGCATTATGATCAGCTGCTCAGTTCTATGTGTAGATGCATTTCAATAGGTAGAGCATCCCTTATCCAGAATTCTGAAATCCAAAATTGTCCATATGGGGGGCTGAGACAGCAACATCTTTGCTTTCTGGAAGTCTAATGAACACAAACTTTGTTTTCTGCATCAAAATTATTTAAAATATTGTATGAAATTACATTCAGGTTTATTTATTTACTAGCCGTCCCCTGCCACACGTTGCCGTGGCCCACGTGGGAGTTCTGTCAGGATTATTTCGTTATGTATGTGTGTTTTTCAATGTGTTTCTATGTAATTCAAGATGGATTAAGATGTATTTCAAGATGGATTCTATTCTTCTCTTTTGTGTATTAAGAAAACATAGTGCAGAGGCTGTGAAACTGTAACCTTGACAGAAATGAGATAACGTGTTCTCTGGCTGGGAAGAAGAGGGAGGATCTGGTCTCAGCCAGAAGTCAGATAAGCAGATGTTCAGAGACTGTTGTTTTGTGCCTAGAAGTTCCTGTCTGTTGCTTGCTGTGAATAGACACGTATAGCTGTACTTAGTAAACTTAGTTTTCTGTTGTAACTGAAAGCTTGCAGAGTCCTGATTTCTGAACACAGTGTCTGCTGATCTAGCAATCCTTCCGCTGGCAAAGCTTCAATACTCTGACAAGTTCTGTGTGGGAGGTTTGGCCCAATTCTATCGTTGGTGGGGTTCAGAATACTCTGTGATTGTAGGTGAACTATAAATCCCAGCAACTACAACTCCCAAATGTCAAGATTCTGTTTTCCCCAAACTCCACCAGTGTTCAAATTTGGGCGTATTGAGGATTCATGCCAAGTTTGGCCCAGATCCATCATTGTTGAGTTCACAGTGATCTCTGGATGCAGGTGAACTACAACTCCAAAACCAAAGGACACTGCCAAACAAACCCTGCCAGTATTTTCTGTTGTTCATGCGAGAACTGTGCGCCAAGTTTGGTTCAATTCCATCGTTGGTGGGGTTCAGAATGCTCTTTGATTGTAGGTAAACTATAAATCCCAGCAACTACAACTCCCAAATCACAACATCAATTTTTTGAGTGAAGGACATACATTGGGTTGTTAGGTGTCTTGTGTGCAAATTTGGTGTCAATTTGTCCAGTGGTTTTTGAGTTCTGTGAATACCACAAATGAACATTACATTTTTATTTATATAGATTTATTTACCCAATTTGTATTCCACCTTTCTGAACCACATTGGGGACTCAAAACAGCTTATATTTTTAGGAGCTTTAAGTAGGTTCTGGTTGGTACAGTGTACCAACATGATGTATTTCCTAGCTACTCGTGGAAAATACAACCAAACTCTGAGTGCTAGAGTTGGCTGCCCACCATATTGGCCAGGCACCCAGGCAGTTGTCAACAAGGAGACCTCCTTAGGAAAACACCTCCACCCCTTACTCTTTGACATAGAGGGGAAACCTTCCCCAAGACAGACCCAAAGGTATCCCTATTCCGACCTTCTAGGCCCCATGACCCACAGGAGGAAGTCTGATGATATCCCCTTCATCTACTTATTAACGAAGTGATATTTTTAAAAACTCTGAACATCACATATTCCCTATTATCTTGTCTGAGATTCTACAAGCTGCCATACATTTCATGAATCAAATGCTGTCAGTCCTAAATTGCTTGGTTCTTGAAATAGCATAAAGTCCGACGGAAACAAATTACATTTCCAGATTAACTTTCCACGCTTTACCCCATATGCAGAAAATTTGGTTTAATTTTTAGGTGCCCCCATTTACCTTCAAATATGCCAGGCATGGGACCACAATTAGAGAAAATTATGATGTAGAACTACAAACTCAAGTGGATTACATATACAAGATTTAGGAATTGTAATTGCATTATCCCCCAAGTATAATCTCAAAATGAGCACTTGTGTGTTAATAATAGCACTCAGGTGAAAGTGCCAAATATTCACATCTGAGCACCAATGGAGCTGGAATCAATGGCGCTTGGGAATAAATTAGCCTCATATTTATACCAGAACAGTTAAACTACAACTGGGAATAGATACAAACTCGAAAACAGAAAGTGGGTATCCTCATCTTAAGCATCTGGTGGTCATTCAAATACCTCTTTAGAAGCCTTCAGTGAACTATTCATAAAAATGGAGGCCTGGCCATGGAGCATGTTCTGGAAATCCAGCATAATCTCCCCCCATCGCCATAACTCTCTGAGGTTGCACTAGACCAGACATGGACAAACGTTCTAACTTGGGGGCCGCATGGCAAGCCAGAGTTGGGGGTGGGTGGGTGGGTTGGTTGGTTTTCGCCAAGTCCCCTCCCTGCCCTTTCCTTCCCTTCCAATGGCTTCAAACTACAAGAAAGGAGATTCCATCTGAACACGAGGAAGAACTTCCTGACTGTGAGAGCCGTTCAGCAGTGGAACTCTCTGCCCCAGAGTGCGGTGGAGGCTCCTTCTTTGGAAGCTTTTAAACAGAGGCTGGATGGCCATCCTAGATATGATGTGTTTCCTCCACCACAGGCAGGCATCCCAGGGTTCCTTGTGTAGAATTTGCATGACCCCACCCATTGAGTGTGGTGGAGGCTCCTTCTTTGGAGGCTTTTAAACAGAGGCTCGATGGCCATCTGTCAGGAGTGATTTGAATGCAATATTCCTGCTTCTTGGCAGGGGATTGGACTGGATGGCCCATGAGGTCTCTTCCAACTCTTTGATTCTATGATTCTATGATCCATTTTTGACTAGTTTTTTGAATATTCTGTCCATCCCTGATGCACACCCAAATAAGTATGTGTATCCATTCACACTGGGATTATATGCACAATTCTGTCTCTAATACCTTAACTAAAGGCAACCACTTCTGTAAGGGACTTTACCCATATGTAAGACTAAAAAGATTCAAGCCATGGGGGACCTTGTCGAAGGCCTTACTGAAATCCAGGTACGCTACATCCACTGCATTCCCCGCATCTATCTAGCTTGTAACTCTATCGACATGGACATATTCAGCACAAAAAAATGTAAAATTTTCAGAAAATTGTTTTTCCTTGCAGAAAACATTTTCTGCACAAGAATACCACAAATCTTGGGTGGAATGAATCTCAAACGGCAAATAGAAACATAGAGTTGGAAGAGACCTTGTGGGTCATCCAATTGCATTCAAAGCACCTCCAACAGATGGCCATCCAGCCTCTGTTTAAAAGCTTCCAAACAAGGAGCCTCCACCACACTCCAGATCAGAGAGTTCCACTGCTGAACAGCTCTCACAGACAGGAAGTTCTAATAGTTTCAAGGTTTTCTCACAATGGCAATAAAATTGTGAAAATTACTTATGTATCCTTTGAGAATATGGCAAGTGAAGAATTGCATTCAAGTGTGAACTCATTTTGCAATGCTGCCATTCAACAAATATATAACACAATTAAAACGTAACACTGCTAAAGATGTATATGCTACACAGACCCAGTGTAGAACCTTGGTCACTATATTCTTAAATATGTTAACTATAACATTTAGTCTCTCTCTCTCTTTTCACTCAGTGAAATGGGAGTAAATACTATTATATTACAGAGTTAACTAGCTTCAAATACAATACTGATTTTTTTTTTTAAAAAAAATTGCATAATTGGTTCTAGAACTTGTATTTTTATTTTTATTTTTTTGCTGGAGGGAGAGCAGATATAACATCACACCATTTTGAAAGATTATTAGTTTGACAAACCTGAAAACAATGTCTTGCTAATTACATATCCACAAAACACTTACCTAAGGTTCTCACTGTGCAGTTAGCTGCATCAAATATTATTTTACAATTATTTTGGTGAATTGTTTTGGAGTGTCTTGTATGCCCCAGGTATGGAAAAGGAAACAGAAAAGACACAATCGCTGGTAACAGAACATGTCTCATTATTACCTGTCTTGGTGAGCAAAAGGTTATCCAGATGCCTGTCTCCAACACCGAGGATGTATGTTATTACACAGTAGCCAGCTGGAAATGAAAAACCAAGTCATTATTATCTTGCAAAAGTTCTTCTTCTCTAGAAATCTATCAAGTCTGCTCTTCACAAATGTCTAGGGCAGGATCCTGCGGAAAACAAAGGAAGCACAACTTTTAATATCTCTCATCTTTGAAGGTTCCAGATCCCGTGACTGTTGGACATGGCAACCTTCTTCAAGCCTTCTCTAGTAATCTGTTTATCTATGATCCTGTTGCTTATTGTTGTCCTGTATGTATGTTCTGGTATGCAGCTTCCTTTATTCTATGGTTCCTGAGAAGTTCTAAAAGGGGCTGCAGACCACATGCTCTCTCTTTCTCCTTTTGACTATGTGACCTGTTGATAGCTGTTTTGTTATAAGAGAGATGTCCTGGCCGGATGGCACAGAGAATTATCTCAAACATATCTGAAACTGGACAGATAATTTTGTACCTGTGTATGCTGAACACATGAAGGCTGTGAATAAACCAATTATGTTATTTTTATCAAAGTCTACTTGAGTGCATGATATAAAATAAGTTGTTTATGGGAGACTCTCTCTCTATATATATATGGCTGAAAGCTTAGAGAAGACAATTATGCTGGGGGAAATGGAAAGAAAAAGGCAGAGGGGCCGACCAAGGGCAAGATGGATGGATGGCATCCTTGAAGTGACTGGACTGACATTGAAGGAGCTGGGGGTGGTGACGGCCGACAGGGAGCTCTGGCGTGGGCTGGTCCATGAGGTCACGAAGAGTCGGAGAAACGACTGAATGAATGGACAACAAGAAGGCCAGTATTTCTCAACCTTCCTAAGGCTGCGACCTCTTCATATAGTTCCTCATGTTGTGGTGACCCCCAACCATAACATTATTTCCGTTGCCACTTCGTAATTGTAACTTTGCTACTGTTAGGAATCATAATGTAAATATCCGATATGCAGGATGTATTTTCAATCACTGGACCAAATTTGGCACAAATACCCAATAAACCCAAATATGAATACATATGGGATAGGGAGGGGTTTGATTTCGTCATTTGGGAGTTGTAGTTGCTGGGATTTATAGTTCATCTACAATCAAACAGCATTCTGAATTCCACCAACAATGGAATTGAGCCAAACTTGGCACACAGAACTCCCATGACCAACAGAAAATACTGGAAGAGTTTGGTGGGCATTGACCTTGAGTTTGGGAGTTGTAGTTCACCTACAACCAGAGAGCACTGTGGACTCAAACAATGATGGATCTGGACCAAATTTGGCACGAATATTACATACGCCCAAATGTGAACACTGGTGGAGTTTTGGGGAAATAAACTTGACATTTGGGAGTTGTAGTTTCTGGGATTTATAGTTCACTTACAATCAAAGAGCATTCAGAATTCCACCAACAATGGAATTGAACCAAACTTGGCACACAGAACCCCCATGACCAACAGAAAATACAGTAGTGTGTTTTCTGGTGGTTTTTGGTGACCGCTCTGACACTCCCTCACAACCCCCCCCCCACCGGTCTCCGCCCCCAGGTCGAGAAACACTGCTCTAGGCATTCCTTACCACAGCTTTTGACGTATGTATCCATCACTTCTGCACTTATTCCATGAGGTCCAGTTTCACTGGGTGCGTGTTTTCGGAAGAAGTTCTGAAAGAATGTCATTAGAAAATTTATTTCTTTTCCCAATGCTCTGGAAAGGTCTGTCTCCAGACTGAAAATGCAGCCTTGGGGGAAAAAAAATCTATTAGCATATGCTTTTCAATGGAGGGCTCTGCCCCCTCCTGCCCTGTATTTAAAAGGAGGACAATATTTAGTGCTGAAATGGGTTATTTCTTTTTTCTTTTCTTTTCCTTTAAGCAGATAACATTAAGCAACGAACAATCAAGCAAATTACATTTCCTTTCCTTAGCGCTACCCCGTAACACTTTACGTTGATATCTGATCAAATTTTCCTTAACCTTCGCAGGCGAGAGATTTAAAATCACTTTACATTACACGCGCTCAAGGGTCCCGTCTTTTCTTTAAAAATAATCCCATCCCGTTGGATTTCAAAATGCAGAGTTATTGCATAATTACGGAGGGTGTTAAATGCTTCAGAAGCAGATATATTTCTTTTGTGCCCGAGTTGCAAAATTTAAATAGCATTAGCAATTCAAAGCAATTGTGAATGAAGACACACGAAACAAATTACAAAACGTGCATTAATTCATTTTATTTAAGGGAAGAAGGGAAATGGCCTTCGGGGTTGCAAGTGGAATTCCAACTGTGAATTGGCCTAGAAATTATATTGCAGATGAAAGAGCAAGGAAAGCAGCATGGGGCAGGGGTTTGAGCGCTGGACTAGGACTCCCGAGGCCTGGGTTCAAATTCACGCTCAGGCAAAAGTAAACCCACTCGTCAAGAGAACCTTACGCTGGGTTGTTGTAGGTTTTTTCGGGCTATATGGCCATGGTCTGGAGGCATTCTCTCCTGACATTTCGCCTGCATCTATGGCAAGCATCCTCAGAGGTAGTGAGGTGGTTTGGAACTAGGAAAAAGGGTTTATATATCTGTGGAATGACCAGGGTGGGACAAAGGACTCTTGTCTCCTGGTCATTCCACAGATATATAAACCCTTTTTCCTAGTTCCAAAACACCTCACAACCTCTGAGGATGCTTGCCATAGATGCAGGTGAAAGTTTTTATTGTGTTATGGTGTAATGTTTTGTTGTTCTACTGTTATTGCTTTATGTTTTTGATTTTGCTTTGAGTTGTATTTGTTATGCTGTTGTTTTGTTGAGGCCTTAGCCTTTGTAAGCCTCATCGAGTCCTTCGGGAGATGCAAGCGGGGTACAAATAAAGACAATAATAATAATAATAATAATAATAATAATAATAATAATAATAGTGTTTTAGCTTGTAATCCTTGTTTATGCTGGGCTTGGTCCCCATGTAAACTGCCCCGAGTCCTTTCAGGGAGATGGTGGTGGGATATCAAAATAAAGATGTTGTTGCTGTTGTTGTTGTTGTTGTTGTTGTTGTTACAACATATAAAGTTTGTCGATATTGGCTGTTGAGTCCCCTTGGGGAGAGAGGGTGGGATATAAAAATGAATTTTTTATTATTATTTTTATTATTATTATTATTATTACTACAACATTGAACGTTTGTCGATATTGGCTGTTGAGTCCCCTTGGGGAGATAGGGTGGGATATAAAATGAATTATTATTATTATTGTTGTTATTACAACATTGAATGTTTGTCGATATTGGGTGTTGAGTCCCCTTGGGGAGATAGGGTGGGATATAAAATGAATTATTATTATTATTATTATTATTATTATTATTATTATTATTATTATTGCAACATTGTCGATATTGGCTGTTGAGTCCCCTTGGGGAGATAGGGTGGGATACAAAAATGAATTATTATTATTATTATTATTATTATTATTATTATTATTATATGATTCTAACAGTCACCATCTGATCTCCCATTGGAAATCATGAGAACCATATCTAAGAAACTAGAGTGGATGCAGTCTATCCCATGCAATTTTCTGAATAAGAGCCACAAATAATCCCAGGAACAGGCCTAAAATCCAAGACAACACATTTTGTCGTTGTTAGAATGTGTTATCCATTGACGGACTTGGTCCCTCAAGGATTTGTTGACAAGAGCAGAAATGTGAATTTAATATTTTAGTTCGTGGTGATAAAGGTTCAACATTTTGATCACGGACTCAAAGTCCCATCCTAAAAATACAGGATAGTAAAGTTAAAGGTTTTCCCCTGGCATTAAGTCCAGTCGTGTCCGACTATGGGGTGTGGTGCTCATCTCCATTTCTAAGCCGAAGAGCCAGTGTTGTCTGTAGACACCTCCAAGGTCATGTGGCCAGCATGACTGCATGGAGCGCTGGATACAGGATAGGGCTGCTATATTTTTCCTTTGCTTGCCATTCAAACTTTATCCACTGAAATTCCCTTTTCCACATAATTATTCATGTGTTGCGTCCCCTTGGGGAGATAGGGTGCACCAGGTGGCCCCCCTGGTGGTGCAGCAGGTTAAACCGCTGAGCTGCTGAACTTGCTGACTAAAAGGTTGGTGGTTTGAATCCGAGGAGTGGGGTGAGCTCCCATTGTTAGCCCCAGCTTATGCCATCCTAGCAATTCGAAAGCATGCACATGTGAGTATATTAATAGGTACTGCTTCTGCGGGAAAGTAACGGCACTCCATGCAGTCACTATGCCCCAGAGTCTGACATGACTAGACTTAATGTCAACGGGAAACCTTTACCTTTACTTTTTTTATGGCACTCTGTGCATCTGAGGAAGTAGACTAAGTGTGTGACAGTTTATGCCACAATTTCTTTCTCACTCTAAGACATCACAAGATGGTACTCTGTTATGTTTTGTTGCAGCCATAGCAATTTCAGCACAAACACACACCTGTATACTTTCTTCAGTAGCAAGAACTTCCGCCACAGGGACTGACTGGATGAACTGCATAAAACCTATGGGGACAAAGAAAGGTAAATAATGAGTCAGAACAGCGCATTAATATGGTTTAAAGGTGTATTTGCCAAACTGATTATCTGTAGTGTTGTTATTTCATAGTTTAATGCACACTGTATCTTTAAGTAATTGTTGCTGCAGATTTTGTGGCTGGCAAAGGAAATAAAAATCAGGACTACAAAGTGTGCTTCCCAGATGGGCAGGAAGGCAATAACACTAAGGGAGCTTATTAGATACTGTAAAGTCTTATGGTTTAAATGTGCAGGTGTAACAGTATGAACATTTAGGAATGTGCACTGCATAAACACCAATGGCTCCTCCAGTGAGAAAAATGAATCACAGAGTCATAAAGGGAGAGACCACCAAGACCATCTTGTCCAATCCTATTCTGTCATGTGGACATACAAAATCAAAGTGCCCTCCAAAGATGGCCATACAGCTTCTGCTTGGAAATATGCAACGAATAAGACTCCACCACATTCATAAAAGAGACCTCACGGGCCATCCAGGTACAGAGAGAGATCCACTCCCATGTTGTGGCAGCTCCACTGGCTGCCAATCTGCTTCCAGGCTAAATACAATGTTACCTTTAAAGCCCGTACCTTGGGAAGTCAGACTTGGTCACGGTGGTCCACGCTCTCGTTACATCTAGGATAGACTACTGCAATGCACTCTACATGGGGTTGCCTTTGAAGACTGCTCAGAAGCTTCAAATAGTCCAATGAGAGGCAGCCAGGTTAATAACTGGGGCGGCATACAGGGAGCATACAACTCCCATGTTACGCCAGCTCCACTGGCTGCCAGTTTGCTACCGGGCACAATTCAAAGTGCTGGCTTTGGCCTATAAAGCCCTAAACGGCCCCAGCCCAAATTACCTGTCCGAACGCATAGATGCAGGTGAAACGTTAGGAGAGAATGCCTCTAGAACATGGCCATATAGCCCAAAAGAACCTACAACAACCCATTGGCAATTTGGTCTCTTGTCCCTCTGCCTTTTCTAAACCCAGCTTGTACATCAGGGAGATAGGGTGGAATATAAATAAAGTTTTATTGTTTTATTATTATTATATTATACTGTTGAAAGGCTATTACTATCAGGAAACTCTTCCTCAGATTTAGGTGGAATCTCTTCCTGCAGTTTGAATCCATTGTGTTGTGTCTCTGGCGGATCAGGAAACAAGATGGCTCTCTAGGTTCTTGTGGGTTTTTTCGGGCTATAGAGCCATGTTCTAGAGGCATTTCTCCTGACGTTTCGCCTGCATCTATGGCAAGCATCCTCAGAGCTAGTGAGGTCTGTTGGAATTAGGACAATGGGTTTATATATCTGTGGAATGGCTGGGGTGGGGCAAGGAGCTCTTCCCTCCTGCAGCTAGGTGTGAATGTTTGAACTGATCACCTTCATTAGCATTTGAAGCCCTGCCTGAACCTGGGAAAATCTCTTGCTGGGAGGTGTTAATATGTGCCTGGTTGTTTCCTCTCTGTTGTTTTGCTGTTGTAATTTTAGAGTTTTTTTAATACTGGTAGCCAGATTTTGTTCATTTTCATGGTCTCCTCCTTTCTGTTGAAATTTTCCACATGCTTGTGGATTTCAATGGCTTCTCTGTGTAGCCTGACATGGTGGTTGTTGGTGTGGTCCAGCATTTCTGTGTTCTCAAATAATATGCTGTGTCCAGGCTGGTTCATCAGGTGCTCTGCTATGGCTGACTTCTCTGGTTGAAGTAGTCTGCAGTACCTCTCATGTTCCTTGATGTGTGTCTGGGCTCTGCGTTTGGTGGTCCCTATGTATGGCTCTCTCTTCCTTTCCAATATTTCATAGCATCATATTTAATCATCGCTATCATGTACCTCATTAATTTTCTCTTTTCCAGCAAGAGCAGACTTACCATGTTTTGTACTGGTAGCCAAGACTTTGTAAGGAGTGAGCTTCAAATCCAGATTCTCCTTTCTCAAGAGCTGCAGGTAAGACAGGAGGATATGTGTTATGGCCAAAATAGTGAAGGGTTTAGTTCAGCATTTAGTTCAGCAAAGCCAAAACTAACCAATCCCTGCTGAAGTATATGAGCAGAGAAAAGAAGCTGGGAAAGTTCTTATGGTCTTGTCAGGGATCAGAAAAATTGGTATGTCAACCAAAACATGGTTACAAAAAGATGGCTCTGCCTTGACAGAAAACACCTGGAAGGAAGAAAAGCTCAGGTGACAGGGCATAAGAGAAAGCCTTTGTGTTGCACGGAGCTCTTCCTCGAAAACAACAGCGCTACAGTGGTTGCAACCCTCCAGATACTTTGACAGAAATTGTTTCACTCTATCTTATATTTTATTTTCTTGCTGTCACTGAACACCACCCTAAGATTTGCATTTTCCTCCAGCCCTTTGCTGATTTTGCTTACTGGAATTTTCCTTATCTTATTCTCTCCCTCGCTGTTAGAGAGTCCAAGGAGCCCACAAACGTGTGTGCTGGAAATTGATTTTTCTCAGTTAGTCTCAAAAGGTATTAGAGGATTACTTCATATCTTTCTTTATGATGAAATAGACTGATACAGTCATGCCTTTTCTTTCAAAATACTTAATAATTATTTTCCATGATATAATTAGATTTCCAGGAAAACTTTTAGCATCCTTTATCCAGAATGCTGAAATCTATATTTCAGAATAGGTGGCTGAGATATGGGCATCAAAGCATTTTCGATAAGAGATAATTCACCTATATACACATATTTATAAAATGCTGGTTCAATTAACAACATGGTCACCTTGTCCATGAGTGATATGATCTGGAGAATCAGTTGATCTTGGCGTAAATCATCTCCATGTTTAAATATCACTGGATATTTGCCCCCGTCTTCAGTCTTGAAGAATAGCTGGGCTGGCATTAGAGCGCTCTGGTTGGGGGGAAATAGCAAAATAAACAAGCAAATGAATAAAAAATTAGTGAGTTGCTCTGAGTTTCCATGGCTGTATGGCCATGTTCCAGCAGCATTCTCTCCTGTTGTTTCGCCCACATCTATGGCAGGCATCCCACAACATGGGTATTTCAGACAGGAAACAATCAGGGACAGCTAACACCTCCCAACAAAGGATTCCCCCAGGCAGGAAGCAGCCAGGCTTTGAAGCTTCAAGGCCATTCAATGCTAATCAAGCTGGCCAATTGTAACATTCACACTTGCCTCAAATAGATAAAGAGTTTTTCCTCCCACCCTGGACATCCACAGATATATAAACCCAATTTGCCTAGTTTCCAACAGACCTCACAACTGAGTTGCTGTGAGTTTTCTGCGCTGTATGGCCATGTTCCAGAAGCATTCTCTCCTGACGTTTCACCCACATCCATGGCAGGCATCCTCAGGGGTTGATTTTAAAACCTCTGAAGATACCTCCCTTAGATGTGGGCAAAACATCAGGAGAGAATGCTTCTGGAACATAGCCATACTGCCTGGAAAACTCACAGGAACCCAGTAATTCCAACCATGAAAGCCTTTGAAAATTCATAAAACCCTTCTTTTGCATCTGAAATCTCTTCTGACTTAGTTGTTAGTGGACTCAGCCAATCCATAACCAGAAATAATAGGGTTTGGAGTCAAATGTCAGGAAACATGTAGTGTGGTGAGGCACCAGAATTCTTTGTCAGGTAATGCTACAGTCCTCATAAAACTAAATATCTCATGTATCTCCAGAGAGACTAGCTAAGATGTATAATTGCTCCAACAAATGTTGGATATGTGGGAAAGAAAAAGGTACATTCTACCACACATAGTGGACTTGCAGCAAAGTAAAAAATTACTGGAAACAGATCCATGTATATCTTGGAAAAATGTAAAACACACATTTCAAAATGACACCTCAAATGTACCTTTTGAATATGCCCGAGGAAGAATTAGAAAGAAAATTTGGAAAAAATTTGTTTTACACAACAGTGGCATCTTGATTAGTATACGCTAGATATTGGAAAACCCCAGAGATACCTCCTTTAGAAGAATGGGAAAAATATATTATAGATATCCTGATAATGGACAAAATAACTGTATTATTAAGAGGATAACTATTAGATAACTTTGTTAATGAATAGCAACCAATGATTCAGACATCTTAATGTAAAATTAAACTAAAAATGCATATGGAAGATCCTATAAGACTGTAGACCAGGAAGAAGCGGATGTAAAGTAAGAGTCTATGATATTTTTATATGTATTATTTAGATAGTTACAATCCGATCAGATTACTGCAACGCACTCTACGTGGGATTGCCTTTGAAGACTGCTTGGAAACTCCAACTAGTCCAGCGGGAGGCAGCCAGATTGCTCACCGGGGCGTCATACAGGGAGCATACCACCCCCCTGTTGTGTCAGCTCCACTGGCTGCCGATCCAGTTCCGAGCACAATTCAAAGTGCTGGTTTTGACCTACAAAACCCTATACGGTTCCGGCCCAGTGTATCTATCTGAACGGATCTCCCTCTACGTCCCACCCCAGAGCTTAAGATCCTCTGGGGAGGTCCTGCTCTCGACCCCACCTCTATCACAAGTGAGATTGGCAGGGACGAGGAGCAGGGCCTTCTCGGTGGTGGCCCCCCACCTGTGGAATTCACTCCCCGGGGAAATTAGATCTGCAACATCGCTCCTTTCCTTTTGGAAAAAACTAAAAACATGGATTTGGGACCAGGCATTCGGACAAGTGGGCAGATAAAGAAAGAACTTTGATAATGGTGAGGAAATGATTAATGGATTAGATCTATGGAACTCTGGAAAACGAAACACTGATCATAAGAATGGCTTTTATATGATGTTTTATATGATGTGTTATGTACTGGTTGATTGTTTTAATTGTGATAACTGGTTTTAACTACGTTTTTGTATATTATGTGTAACTTGTATAGGCATCGAATTGTGCCTTTTTTTTTGTAAACTGCCCTGAGTCCTCCTTCGGGGGTTGAGAAGGGCGGGGTAAAAGTACCAGAAATAAATAATAATAATAATAATAATAATAATAATAATAATAATAATAATAGTAGTAGTAGTAGTAGAATGTGACCCTTTAATGGAAATATATTATCAGATAAATGATTACAGAACATTAATAGATAGAAAGTATTGCACTTTATGCAACAAACACTTGCAAATGTATGTCTACTTTAATAATAATAATAATAATAATAATAATAATAATAATAATAATAAAATGGTTCTTCACAAAAGAAAACTGCATCTCTCATGATCACATAACACTAAGCCATGGAAATAAAATATATAAAAGTCATAAATAAATAAATAATGTAGTGTTAAAATTTTATTAATTCTACAGTGTAAATGTAGCCATCCTTGGGAAAGACTGATTTAAAAGAAAGATGCACACTTACCTTGAGGTTTCAAAGAGAGAAAAGGAAAAATTACCAAGAGGAAAGAAGAAACATGCAAACAAATGTCCACACTCAACTATCTCTCTATGTTAGTTGCCATTGCTCCTCACTCACAAGTAACATGGACAACAGCAAGACTAGTGACTTTACCTTGAACAATGTTGCTTTCTCTGGGATTATTCCTCTAATTTTGACCTGTGGTTCTAGAGGCAGTGGAATGGGCTCAATGTCTGATAAATTCATCTTTTCATTGTCTGCCAGAAGTGCCTGCAGTCTCTCGTTCTAGAAGTGGAAGGGGACAGAGGAAGGAGAAAAATATACCAAGGTTTCAGCACTTTAATCTGCTGGTTTTGTCATGACTTTAAAGCCACAGGTTCTTTTTATTGCAATTTCCAGTGTGAGAGGGGACATCAGATTACACAAAAAAAAAATTAGACAAAGAATGACATTGGACATACAGACATACAGATTCTATGCAACTAGATTGGATTTACAATTATATTGGTTAACAAACAAAACAAAGGGAAGTTACATTTTCACTCAGCATTCACACACATGTACATGCATGCATCCTCATGCATCTAGATATTATAATATCCTTTTCTCCCTCCTTGGAGAAGCACCTGTTCAGCCAGACTCTGCTTTCCTGCAGCCTGCCAATGCATAATTCCAAAACTTCCATAATGCCAAAACTTCAAAATGCATTGTTTCCCTAAGAGCAATGCCTAGGACCAGATTTCTGTTTTCCATACAGCAGAACCTGACTCCCTGCACAAAATCTAAGACTCCAAAAGTGCACTTCTTCCTCTTCCCTTGAGAAAGAAGCCCCAAAGTGACCAGAATCATGCTTTCTCATAACATATATGACACTCTCCAAATACACCATCTCTCTACTTCCTATGAAGCAGAGCATGGCAGGTGAACAAGACTCCTCAGGTCTGCCACAATTTGAGCATCATTACATTGAGTCTTTTATAGGAATATTCTGCTGATGTAGTTCCAAAGTTGTCAATTAATGATAGTCTTCTACCATCCTGGTTCCATCTCAATTTCCTGGCCAGATGTTGATTCTTCTTGATTGATGTTGATCTTATGTTGACTTCTTCTTAACACTGTAAACATTTCTATTATCACTGTGCCAGTTCTTATCAGAGTTTACTTTTCAGTTCTTATTAGCATCTTTTAATTACAGTCCAGCAAGCAGGTAATTAGTCATTGCAGGCCTTGGTCTTTTTACTGGTGTTTCCAAAATTATTAACTCCATCCATACACCTTTCCATTCATTCCCACACGTCATATTAAATTCACATTTATCAAATCTGCATATTAAATTTTTGTGACAGTTTCGCCACTGAGTGTCTTTCAAGAGAGAAAAGGTAAGCTATAAACCATCATCATCATTGGGTTGTTGTAGGTTTATTGGGCTATATGACCATGATCTAGAAGCATTCTCTCCTGACATTTCACCTGTATCTATGGCATCCTCGGAGGTTGTGAGGTAAACCTCTGAGGATGCTTGCCATAGATGCAGGCGAATTGTCAGGAGAGAATGCCTCTAGAACATGGCCATATAGCCCGAAAAACCTACAACAACCCAGTGATTCTAGCCATGAAAGACTTTGACAATACATCACCATCATCATCATCACCACCATCTTGATAATAATAGCAATACTTCTTTCCAAGACTCTTGGATTATCTAACCTACAAAGTTGGAGTCTGAAAAGCAAGGGCGATCAAGTTATTTCCCAACACATGACAGAGTTTTGCAATACTTCATCCAAGACTGATTAAGGATTAAAGACAGAGGAGCCCCATCCCATATCCAATCTGGCAGACTTACTGTATGTACACATAGGTTTCTGAACTCGAGTAGGAAGAACGTTTTCCTACCATTTACCTTTTTCTTTCGATTCCCGCTTTCTCTCTGCACCGCTTTCATGAGATGGACCAACCGATCGACAAAGGTTTGCTGCGCTGCCAGCAAAGAACGCATCACCCGGACGGACTTATCTCCCTGAGAAAATTAGAAGGGGGAAGACCAAAAAAAAGCAAACATTACTTCTTTTAAGAGTTTTCCAGCTGATATACCCTGCATGCTCCCTAAGGAAAGTATGGAAATGTTCTGTCATACTTCCTAAGGAGTTCAATGTCCCAAATCTAGCCTCACTGCTCGGTGAAGTTATTGCATCTACTGGAATTATAGAATCATAGAAACATTGAGATGGAAGAGACCTCATGAGACATCCAATCCAACCCCCTGCCAAGAAATAGGAAAAAGCTATGCTACACCCTTCCAAAAATATCAAAGGCTTTACCTTCAAAAGAGCTTGACTAAACCTCCGCATGACGTTCAGGTACATTTCATGAGTCCTTGGGTCTCTCTGTTGAGTGTCTTGGTCTTCACATTCCACAATCACATACCTGCCATTGAAAATAAGAACAATACATCAATTGAAACTATGGTTAGATCAACCATAGATCAGAAATAGTAAGATGGCAGGAAGTACAAGAATGTATGTTTTCTCCCAACAGGGCAACAAAATGGGAGCACACATTAAACAGTGCCAAATCTTTAGCTGGTACAGTCATTATATCCCACAGAGGAACTCCATAAAAATCTTGTTGTCCCAAAATGCATTTTTAAAGTAGGAAGTAAGATGGAAATCAAATACCCACTTCCCCTTCAGAGGTCATTGGTGGCATTTGAGGAAAGTATTTGTTTGTGTGCATACTGTGTGGTGCAGCATTTGAGCTCTCCTTGGTTGACAATGCCAACCCTTACCAGTGTATGACAATGAACTGGAGTGACACACAACATGGAGATTAAACTAATCTTAACTTCTTGAACATTGAACAACAACAACAACAACAACAACAACAACAATAATATACTTTATTTATATTCTACTCTATCTCCCTGAGGGGACTCAGGGCAGATTACAGAACACACATACAGCAAATATTCAATACCATTATACAATTAACAAGAACAGACAATACATAAACAGAGCCACTTGGCTTTCCCATATTTTTTCTTATCCGGCATCTGGAGGCTGTGCTCGACTCCAGACATGGGGAGGTACTGTCGCTTCATCTTCCATGCTGAAGACCTTTGTTGTCCATAGATGTTCCTCCGATCAAATTGCCAGCATGTCCTTAAGGGCATGTATAAAAAAAAACAAAAAAAAAAAAAAAAAAAAAAAAAAAAAAAAAAAAAAAAAAAAAAAAAAAAAAAAAAAAAAAAAAAAAAAAAAAAAAAAAAAAAAAAAAAAAAAAAAAAAAAAAAATAATTCAGTTCTATACTTGGGCTGGGCAACCACGGAAAAATTGTTTCTAAACTCGATTCGTTTTCAGGGGTTTTTGCGTTTCGTTTTTTAAAAGAATTCCGAAATTTTCTTTTAAAAAGTTCGATATTTACGAAATTTCGGAAATTACGAACCAATTTCGAAACAATAACGAATCGATTCGTTAATGGCGGACGCGATTGCGCAATACGCTAAAAAAACTCCAAATGGGACAGGGGGAACTTCTGAAGCTTCCCTCTCCCTCTGTTGTTGACTGTTGGTGTGATAATTTATTTTTTATCACTGATAAAACAAACAACAACCATAAAACTTGCACCAGACATACGGAAATAATAACGAAACAATAACGAAACAATTTCGAAACAATTACGAAACAATTACGAAATAAATTTTAAAAATTCGTTTCGATTTTTAGTTGCTCCTGAATGGTTCAATATCGCTTCGTTAGTTAAAAAAAAACGAATTAATAATGAATTACGAAATTAACGAACGAAACCGGCCAGCCCTACTGTCCATGGTTCTAGGTATCCATAGTGTTTATATATGTATGTTTGTGTATCCACTTTATGCGGATACAAAAACACTTTAATGTATCCACTATTATTATTATTATTATTATTATTATTATTATTATTATTATCTTTATTTGTATCCTGCTAGCATCTCCCAAAGGACTTGATGCGGCTTACAAAGGCCAAGGCCTCAACCCAACAACAGCAAACAACAATACAATACACAGCAAATTAAAAACATAAGCAATAACAAAACATTACACCATTACGCAATAAAAACCAGGGCTGGGCCAGTGATGGGTACAGGTTAAAAAGTGCTGGGTGTGACACTTGTTGGGATTCTGGGCAAGTGCAATGTGCAGAGAGTCTTAAACTCTAATAAAGTGCTTCTGGGACATAGTGCTGGGGGTTATCCTATTCTGGAAAGGCACATCGGAATAGCCAGGTCTTCAAGTTCTTCCTAAAGACTGCCAACGTGGGTGCTAGTCTAATGTCTTTGGGGAGGGTGTTCCAAAGTCGGGGGCAACCACAGAGAAGGCCCTGTCCCTCGTCCCCACCAAACGTGCCTGCGACGCAGGTGGGATCGCAAGCAGGGCCTCTCCGGATGAACAAAGGGAGCGCGTGGGTTCATAAACTATAAATATGGTGGGGTGGGGTGGGGTTGTATTGTAATTAAACCATTTGAAAAGTTAGTATGCAATGTCCCACATTGCCTTGTGTTCGTGTGTGGAAAGGCATTGGCTTTGTCTTTCCTCTTTCTTTTATCTTTACTGAAAGAACAAAGGGAGAGATGGATTTTTCAGGTCACATTTACTACAATCCCTCTTTCATTTCATAAAAATGGCCTGTATGCTAGATCGTGCCAATACCTCCTGAATCCCTTCAAAACCTTTCTCTTTTGAACTGCAAAATTGACCCATTTATTATTATGCCCCTGATCCGGTTTTCTTCCAGGTTACTCAATTTCTCACTGCCAAAATCTGAATGTCAGAGCTATAGTTCCAGCACTTGTAGCTATAAATCCTCAGGCCCTCTGATCAATGGTCTGTTTTGGCTGACCCGCTTCAGCAGGAGCTGGAAATAGTAAAAGAAAAGATTGCAGTAATGGTGGGACATACTGTGATAGATGGAACCGATTTGTAATATTGGGAAAGTAGCTATTCTACCCATTGCATAAGAGAGAACAGGAATTTTGAGGGGTTAGAAGGCATAATTGTCAAGTTTGCACACAGGACCAAATTGGGAGGTTCCCAAACAGGTAGGTAATGGATCCTGAAAGTTTATGGGGACGAAAGAAGCAGGAGACTGACACCATTCCCTGGCAGGATCTTAGGCCTTGACACATAAGACTGTGACCCACATTCCACCATGGACAGTATTGAACTTTATACTTTAAGTTGGGCTGGAAACATAACAAAGAATTCCATGGAGAAAACAGAGAGGTCCACATACACTTCTGGAGCAATACTTTTTGGAATGTGAGCAAATTAAATTATAGCTAAGGATAATAGGATCACACTATCTTTTCAAATAACTTTTCTTAAAGCTTGTATACAGTGTTCCGTCACTTATCGCGGGTGTTATGTTCCAGGACCAGCCGCGATAAGTGAAAATCCGCAAAGTAGGAAAGCTATATTTATTTTAATATTTATACATTATTTCAGTAGGTATACATTATTTTAAGTCTTTATAAACCCTCCCCACATACTTATACACTACATAATTCTTTTCCTTTACCTTATAATCCAAATCCTTTAGTCACTTTAGTTGAGACACTCTCCTAGGAGTGGCTTCAAACTACAAGAAAGGAGATTCCATCTGAACATGAGGAAGAACTTCCTGACTGTGAGAGCCGTTCAGCAGTGGAACTCTCTGCGGAGTGTGGTGGAGGCTCCTTCTTTGGAAGCTTTTAAACAGAGGCTGGATGGCCATCTGTTAAGGGTGATTTGAATGCAATATTCCTGCTTCTTGGCAGGGGGTTGGACTGGATGGCCCATGAGGTCTCTTCCAACTCTTTGATTCTATGATTCTATCCTCTCCCCCCCCTCACTCACTCAATCCCTTTGCTATCTCTTTCCTCTCCTATTTCCTCCTCCCTTCCTCCCTCCCTCCCCTCTCCCCTTGCACACCACATTCCTCATGTGCCTGGCTCCCCCTTCCCCTCCTCCTTCCCCTCCCTCCCTCTTCTCCTTCTCTCCTCCTCCTTCTCTTCCTCCCCCCCCCCCCCCCGCCTCCGTGGCTCCCTACTACCCCCTCCCTGTCAGTGAGGGGGCTGCTCTGGGAAATATGACGTTGGAGGAGATGATTTTAACCAACCACGACCACCAAATCCGAGTGAGGGTCCTCACAGGTAACGGGCGAGACTCAGGGCTCAGGGCTGAGAGGGTGTGTGGAAGTTGCAGGGGAGAAGGAAAGGAAGTTGTGAGGAAGAATATTTAAAATATTTGAAATTCATATTTATTGAAAAACTGTGAAATGGCGAGTCTGCAAAAAACAAACCACTAAGTATACAGAGGGAACACTATATATTTCATAAGATACATTGTTTTGAATCATAGTCCCATGACTGCGGCACAGGCGGTATATAAATGAACAATAACAATGATAATAATGGTGTTTCCCAAACTGTGGGTCACCTCTAATGCCACTGGCCAGGTTGGCTAAGGCTTCTGATACCTGAAATTTTCAACTAGCAAACAAACAAATGAACATATGAGAATGTAAGGCTGGGAACCACTGCTTCAGCACAGTCCACAGATTCTTGCCTAACAATTGCTTTCAGATCTCAGAACATCTTGGTTCTCGCTCAACTTCATTAAACTCATATTGAGTTCCATCAGTGTTCCCTCCTAGTCTTGCTAGGAGGGAACTTGCTAGTCTTGCTCGTGCTCCCGCCTCCCTCCCAGGCGCAATTGGTGGGGATGAGGGGGAAGGCCTACTCGGTGGTGGCCCCCTGACTCTGGAACACACTTCCAAAGGATATCAGGCATGCCCCAACATTGGCAGTCTTTAAGAGGAGCCTGAAAACATGGCTATTCCAGTGTGCCTTCCCGGAATAAAGGAACAACTCCCAGCAAAATGTCCTTACAAATGCACTTTAACCATTGGGTTGCGTTGGACTGTACCCTCACTTTTAAAAACCTTCACTTTAAAAAAAAAAACCCTCCTACGAGATATATCCTATCTTGTCATTTTTTTTAAAAAAAAATTAAATCATTACATCTGGCCGGCCATAAGTTTTTAAATCCTGTGTGTTATTGTTATATGTGATTTATATTATTTTGTATTGCTTTGTATTGTTGTTATTGCTTTTCTGTTGTGATGTGTTGTTGGGCTTGGCCTCATGTAAACCGCTCCGAGTCCCTTGGGGAGATGGTGGCAGGGTATAAATAAAGTTATTATTATTATTATTATTATTATTATTATTATTATTATTGCTACCATTGAAACCAGATGGAAACACGGGTCATTAAATCCCTTGCATGCTAACTTCTCAAATGGTTTAATTACAGTCCAACCTCAACCCCTATTTATAGTGGATACATTCTAGGACATGCCTACATACATACATAGAAAAATAAACAATATACCTAAAACCATGAACAATACTGAACTTGTTTAACTTAGGCTAGAAGCATAACAAAGGATATCATGGAGTAAACAGAAATGTCAACAAACACTTCTGGAACAATATTTTTTTGCAATGTGAGCAAATGAAATTGTAGCCATCAAGGCCATGTTTTTTTTTTAATCGTGTCAGAGGCGGGTTGAGAAACTGCAAGTTGCTTCTGGTGTGAGAAGATTAGCCGTCTGCAGAGACATTGCCCAGGAGACACCCCAGATGTGTTACGATCATGTGGGAAGCTTCTTTCATGTCCCCACATGAGAAACTGGAGCTGATAAACAGAAGCTTACCCCGTCACATGGATTCATACCGCCGACCTTCAGGTCAGCAGTTCAGCTGGCACAAGGGTTTAACCCACTGCGCCACTACGCCTCCTTAATCCATGGATAAGAAGAGCATACTATATTTTCAAATAGGTTTTCTTAAAGCTTTTGTGTATTTCATAAGCTGCATTGTTTTGAATCATGTTGTTAGCTGTTCTTGGTCTCATGATTGAGGGACAGAAGGTATATAAATGAATGATAATAATGATAATAATTGTGAGTCACCCCTTATGCCATTGGCCATGTCACCTAATGCTTCTGAAGATCGAAATCGTCAACTAACAAACATTCAAATGAACATATGGGAACCACTGTTTCTGCACATCCCACCAATTTTTCCATAACAATTGTTATCAGTTCTCAGAACATCTACTTGGTTCATTAAACCCATATTGAGCTCCATCACGTTTCCTCCTAGCCTTGCTATCACTCAAACCAGATAGAAACACTGATTATTAAATCTCCACCAAAAGAACTGTTCTGTCCTGTACCTGGACCATTTGCCTTCCCTTCCTTGTTTTCTGGCCCTCCTGGAAAAGCGCACAGTAGAATATGTAAAAACAAGACTGAAGAGCACATTGCAAGAAAGGAGGCTGTAGGACAGTGATGGGCAACCTTTTGAGCTTGGTGTGTCAAAATTTGCCAAAAACCTGAGCATAACTTGGGTGGGGTGTCAACTTCGAGAAAAAAACCCCCCATAATTTTGCAATATTTATAGTTTAAATAAGAAAAATGTATATTCCATGCTGAGTTATGGAGTGAACAATGCTCAAACGTGCAGATATTAAATTTGTAGAGCCTTTTACAAATATAAGGATGGAATTAGATTGGCTCTTATAAGGTGTACTTCTCTGTATGCAGCCGCATGTGGCCGCGTGTCATCCAAAATAGCCATGCGTGTCAGTGCTGACACGTGTGTCATAGGTTCACCATCACGGCTGTAGGAACTCCTGCCATGCCCGGAAATTTAAAAATCCGCCCTGGAATAAGAAATTGAAATCTTCTTCCTATACTTACCAATATAAGTAGTTAGCCAGAGTGGAATTTTTGCATGCGCGGGATATCAAGAAAGTGCAGAGATCTTGCTGAAAACAAATGGTTTAAAAAAAATGGTTAGAGTTAACAGCTACAGTTTATTTATTTATTTATTTGCTGTACTTATACCCCGCCCTTCTCACCCCGAAGGGGACTCAGGGCAGCTTACAAACTATGGCAACAATTCAATGCCAGATTCGGATAACAACAATATCAATAGAACACAATATTATAAAACTGTAGGAAACACAATTATATAAATTAAAATAGTCTTTCAAATGATTAAAACATATTAAAACATTTCAAACATATCAAAATTACATTGCATTGAAGCACAATTACAGGTCTTACAGCCCAGTGGCTTAAACGGCCAAAACCCTGATAAATAACAGCTCAATTGCCTTCAGAAAGACAAAAGGCCCCCCTGGAGCTAAATGGGGAACTTGTGCCACCCCCCAAATATGTTCCCAATCCAAAGGAAGCTGAAAAGAAGATAGTCTTCATACACACACATGCAATCAGGTAGGTTCATGCATACTGTGTAGTATAGATCAGCACTTTGAGACCTACATTCTTGCTGCCATGCTACACCATGTTTATGGGCCAGAAGTGCTTATTCTCTTGGGTATCTGAACAGGCAAATCACAATTTATATATATCTTCAAATCTTATTTTGAAACATAATGTTACCTCCAGATTTTCACTATCAGCGGACTCCTTTGATTTAGCCGTAGGAGGTGGAGAAGACACAAGAGGGAGCGGACTTGTGATGATCTGTGAACTAGAAGAAGAACACTGTCAAGGGTTTATGCAAAGATTCAAGGCAGCAAAATATGAAGCTGACTTATCCAAAATGATTACCATCAGAAACAGGATGCTATATTACCTGTCAATTTCTCCAGCATTTGTTCCAGATGTCGCCATGCTCTCAGACATTGAGCCTTGACAATCCTTCTTTGTTGGTTCTAACCCACTCTTGATGTCATCAAAGTTTTCATATTTCAATGCTTGGACCAGCTGCAACAGGTACATCAGCAGATCCTGGGTACACAAGGCGACAAAGGAGGTCAAATTGGGCCTGTGAGGAATGATGCCAGAATCACAGCATGGTTTAGAAACCAGTGAGGACAGAAAAGCAGGACCAAAGACATAGAGATAGCAAGAGAGGGTGCAAGACTGTGAACTCACAAGATGGAAATATATCTCTGAGAATGGGGATGTGGAACATATAGAGTGTTCCTCTAGATAATGAGGAACAGCAGTTTCCACAGTTCTAACGGTGAGGAATGCTGAGACTTGTAATTCAAAAATACCCAGAAAATTTTGCCCATCCATATCATAAGGTAAACAAGGTCCTGTTACAGAGCCAGCTCTACCATCAGGCGGAATGATGGAGCTACGTCAGGTGCCTCACTCTGGCTTGCAATTCTGCTGGTTAGTCTATTACTGAATGTTGAGCCATAGGTAAATCCCATTGATTCAAGAAATCTATTCTAGTTGAAATTAACAGGATTTCGGTTATTCAATGTTATGAAATGCCAGCAAAGTCTTGTTATTATTATGTTTGATTTTCTGCACCGGAGTCTAAAAATACAGTTGGTACTTCATTATGATGGGTGGTGGCCTATACTAGATGGTAGCCTCCTGAAACTGCTGCAGCCCTCCCTCCATAACAAGGTATGAGCTCAGCTGGTGCACAAGTTTTAATTGTGTGAAGGCACTCCTGGCCACCACTGACACCTTGGGTACCAGGGTCAGCAATGAATCCAGGATCACTGGGTTGTTGTAGGGTTTTTTTTGGGATATATGGCCATGTTCTAAAGGCATTTTCTCCTGATGTTTCACCTGCATCTATGGCAAGCATCCTCAGAGGTAGTGATGTCTGTTGGAACTAGGAAAAAGGAACCTGTGTCTTCATTTAATTACAACTTGTTGGCCCTCATCTAGTCCAACACTGATGACAGGCAGCAGTTTAGGGGTAGACCGGTATCCTTGGCATTGGGTGGAAAAGAGTGATAGAGTTGGGTGTCATCTACATAAATTTGACACCGAACTCCAAAACTCTGGATGCTCTCTCCCAATGGATTCATGTAAATGTTAAGCAGCTTGGGGGGGGGGGGGGTGGGGGCAGAATTGAGCCCCAAGGGACCCCACAGGCCACCGGTCAGTGAGTCGAACAGTGCCCCCAAACCCCATCCCAAAAAGACAGCCCAGAAGGATACCATAGTCTATGGTATCAAAAGCAGATGAGAAGCCCAGGAGAACCACCAGTGATGCACTCCCCTTCTCTAGATCGGTGGTTCTCAACCTATGGGTCCCCAGATGTTTTGGCCTACAACTCCCAGAAATCCCAGCCAGTTTACCAGCTGTTAGGGTTTCTGGGAGTTGAAGGCCAAAACATCTGGTGACCCAGACGTTGAAAACCACTGTCATAGATGATCCCCCAAGGCAACCTATGTTCTTTCTGTCCCATAGCCAGACCTGAAACCAGACTGAGAGGGATCCATCACACCTATAACATCACAGGAGTGCATTCCAGGTGATATCATACGTGAATGTCCCTAGGTCTGAGATTTGGACCTTGAAATCTCAGGGCCTGAGACAGTCCTTGCATGCCTACACCAACTTCAGAATATTAGAAACCATCATCGTAGTAACAGGCAGCATGAACTTTTAACACAGTACTGACAAAAACCTAAATCCTCCCCCCATACAAATAGAAATGTTTAGC
Organism: Anolis sagrei ordinatus; assembly: GCF_025583915.1. Taxonomy (NCBI): domain Eukaryota; kingdom Metazoa; phylum Chordata; class Lepidosauria; order Squamata; family Anolidae; genus Anolis; species Anolis sagrei. The sequence goes on along the minus strand of NW_026845477.1, from coordinate 11,040,969 downwards.
CAAATCAGCACAGTTGGATGGTATGCAGTCAAAAAGAGGATGACAATTTTTGTCTACCCTAAATATTACACCTGGATATGCTAATACTGGAAAGAGGAATCACAGAATCAAAGAGTTGGAAGAGGTCTCATGGGCCATCCAGTCCAACCCCATTCTGCCAAGAAGCAGGAATATTGCATTCAAATCACCCCTGACAGATGGCCATCCAGCCTCTGTTTAAAAGCTTCCAAAGAAGGAGCCTCCACCACACTCCGGGGCAGAGAGTTCCACTGCTGAACGGCTGAATCCTTTTCATGAAAGAATATAGAGAGAGATAAATGAAGCATTTATGCACCTCATCATCAGCCTGTTGCAGTCTGGCAACCGCATAGCGCCGCACCGTGGGGTTGGTGAAATGGGACGACAAGAGCTCAAGGGAATCCTCTACATCCATTGGTTTCCATTTGCCCAAAAGCTCCAGGGCCTGTTTCGCTTCTTGTGGGAGACCCCAGTTTACACACTTCAGGAATTTAGTCAGGGCCTGGATGGAAGGAAAACATGGTCATACAACATCTTTATCTTTGTCCAAGACTAAATCAGATAACAGTCAGAATTGTGCAGTGAATTGTGCGTTTGGCATTATGACTATGGTGGCGCAATGGGTTAAACCGCTGAGCTGCTGAACTTACTGACTGTTAGGTTGGCAGGATGTGGTGCGCTCCCGCTGTTAGCCCCAGCTTCTGCCAACCTAGCAGTTCAAAAACATGCAAATGTGAGTAGATCAATAGATACTGCCTCGGCAGGAAGGTAAACGGCGCTCCGTGCAGTCATGCTGGCCACATGACCTAGGAGGTATCTACAGACAATGCAGGCTCTTCATCTAAAAAATTGAGATGAGCTCCCACCCTCCAGAGCTGGAGATGCGCATCATCACTCAGAGCCAGAAGAGGAAACATTTGCCTTTATCTGTATTGTTGTGTTATCTGTGTTTTGCTGTTTCTAGGAATTGAATGTTTGACTTTGTGTTTGTGTATGCTGGAATCCTCTCTGAGTACCCTTGGGGAGATAGAGCGGAACAATATATAATAATAATAATAATAAAAATAATAATAATAATAATAATAATAATAATTATTATTATTATTAATATTATTATGACTGGAGATCAGCAATCGAATATCTGCTAGGCCATAGAAACCCATTGGGGTGACCCTTTGGCAAAGCCACACTCTCTCAGCTTCATAGGAAGGCAAAGGCAAACTCAATCTGAACAAATCTTGCCAAGAAACCCATGGTAATTTTGCCCTAGGGCTGCTATAAATTGGCAACAACTTGAAAACATACAACAAAGCCTTTTAAACTGTTTAATATGTTTTATCCTATTTAAATTATGCTACTGTTTTCATTAGGAATTGTTTTACATCTTTCATTATTTTATCCAAACACACCCTGAAATCCAATGATGTAGAATAGGATATTAATACTTCAAAAATATTTTTATAGAAATATTTTAATGAACGAATGAACAAACAGGACAGAAACAAAACTCCATTTGTTTCCCAAGAAGAACATTCATGTGTTTACTGGCATTCTGTTATTGAATTTATCATTCACTATACATTTTAACAACATTAAAGAAATTGCAGTGGGATTGTTGGGAGCAGACATAAATAAAAATAATAATTCCATTAGTAATGGAAATCTGGAATACAGCTGAATATAAATTTCAGAGCTACGATAACTGCAAAACCAAAGAATGTAAACCAAAAAATTACTGTCATATAACGGGAATATTTTTTTATTGCCATTGAGTAGAACACCTGTGTTTTGTAATTGCTACTTATCTAAGGAAAATTACATTGCCGTCAACTCGCTCCTTCAATTTTGTGCTTTTTCAGAACTTTGTAGAGAAATTGTATACCATACATTGCAGTATGGTTTGTTGTTGTTGTTCATTCGTTCAGTCGTCTCCGACTCTTCGTGACCTCATGGACCAGCCCACGCCAGAGCTCCCTGTCGGCCGTCACCACCCCCAGCTCCTTCAAGGTCAGTCCAGTCACTTCAAGGATGCCATCAACAACAATTTATTTATTTATTCATTGTAAATGTAAACTGTTTGGTTTGCTCCTGACATGATAAATAAAATAAACTTAAAGAGGGTTTAATTCTACACTGCTTTAATATGCTTTAATTCTACACCGTAAGCCTTGTTTCCATACGAGGAAAAATGAGCTATACATTAATTACTGAAATAAAATAAAACAAATAATAATTTTGAAGATAGACAAAAAATATAAGTGAAAAAAAGATATGTTTAATCTGGATACATACCTTCTCCTGATGAGTAAGATAATACCGGAATTTCCAGACAAGATCCTGTTCCTCGTATGTTAGTTGCTTTGTTGGTGGGTAGCTCACAATGATCTAAAAAAGAGATGTGTATGTAAGCGTTTATCCTCCTTCTCCAGTTAATGGCATAGAYGGGTAGCAGTCTAAAAGCACTCCTCTCAGAAAMAGGATGAGGTCACACTCCCCCTGAAGACGCAGGTTCGCAGCTTGGGTGTGATCTCARACTCATCGCTGAGCCTGGAACCCCAGGTTTCAGYGGTGAACAGGGGAGCATTCRCACAGTTAAAACTTGTGCGCCAGCTGCGCCCRTACCTTGGGAAGTCTGAYTTGGCCACAGTAGTCTAYGCTCTGGTTACATCCTGTATAGACTACTGCAACGCTCTCTACGTGGGGTTGCCTTTGAAGACTGCTCAGAAGCTTCAAATGGTCCAACGATCGGMAGCCAGGTTACTAACAGGAGCGGCACTCAGGGAGCATTCAACTCCTCTGTTGCACCAGCTCCACTGGCTGCCAGTTTGCTACCRGGCACAATTCAAAGTGCTGGCCTTAGCCTATAAAGTCCTAAACGGTTCTGGCCCTAYTTACCTCTCCRAACGCATCTCCTCCTGTGAACCAGCTAGGACATTAAGATCATCTGGGGAGGCCCTGCTCTCAGTCCCGCCTGCATCACAGGCACGCCTGGCGGGAACGAGAGACAGGGCCTTCTCAGTGGTGGCCCCTCGGCTGTGGAACGCCCTTCCTATAGATATCARATCGGCCCCATCMCTATCGGCGTTTYGGAGGAAAGTGAAGACCTGGCTGTTTGAACAAGCATTCAATTAAGCAGAGTAATGAATATAGGAACAYGGTTAACGGATGATGAGATTGGATTCTGATTTTACTGATGAGACTAATGATTGTTATATTGTTGTTTAATTGTTGATGATGCTATTGTTTTAACTGTCCCATAATCGTTTTGTGATGTTGTGCATTGAATTTTGCTGTTGTTAACCTCTTTGAGTCGCCTGAGGGCTGAGAAAAGCGGTATAGAAATGAAGTAAATAAATAAATAATAAAATCCTTCACACCTTTATCATGTACAAGTTCCTGCTCCATGAGCCAATTCCACATACACAAACATCCTTCACAACTTTTTGGACCATAGTATTATAGTCACGTGGCATGAAAACGACTAAAGGTGCATCTACACTCCTAAAGACCTTGATTCCATGATTTCATTGCATTGAGTCATGGCTGTTGCAATGGTGTTAAACTGTGTTAATTCTATAGTGTAGAAGCACTGTATGTATATGGAGCGGGAACAAATGCTCAGGATAGAGTAGTGTGAATGAATGAACAAAGAATTACGGACACCTACCTAAGAAATCTTAATTTAAAAAGTTCTAGGAATGTAAATCTTTCTCATTCATATTTCATTTTATTTCTCATTCATATTCATCATCATTCATATTCCATTCTTCTTTATTATTTCATTCTTGTGTGCAAGAACAAATCTTATGGGTCTTTTTCCTCCATTAGGTGACATCGTTAGTATGTATGTATCTATATGTAAGCATGCATGTATGTATTTTTCACATTCTGGGACATTTTTTGCACTATCCCATGTCTGGTCCTTTTTATTACCTGGTCATGTCCACTGTATGCCTAGTTACTGGTTTTCTTGAGCATTGTTTCGAGTTTCAACATTGCTGTTTTATATTCTTACATTTTATTTGTGATTTTATCTGGATGATTATATTTTACTATGCTCTTATTTTAATTGTGTTTTTGTTTTAATGGATTGTTTTGCTTTGTTTATGGGCATTTTGACCCATATGTAAGCTGCCCCGAGTCCCTTACGAGGAGATGATGACAGGGTATAAGAATAAAGTTGTGGTTGTTGTTGTTGTTGTTGTTATTACTATTATGAATTACACACACACCATGCATATATACACACACACACACACAAATACATACATACACACAAATATACACACACACACACACACACACACACACATACAGGGTGTCCTATATACATACACACACACTACACACACAGTTTCAAATTCTTTATTATTACTTTTGCCTTTTTTCCAAAAAGGCATTATATGCTAATCAAGGTGGTCAGTTGAAACATTCACACCTAGCTCCAGCAGACAAGAGTCCTTTGTCCCACCCTGATCATTCCACAGATATATAAACCCCTTTTTCCTAGTTCCAACAGACCTCACTACCTTTGAGGATGCTTGCCATAGATGCAGGCGAAACGTCAGGAGAGAATGCCTCTAGACCATGGCCATATAGCCCGAAAAAACCTACAACAACCCAGTTTCCAAAAATTGTTTACATCCTTAACAAATTTAAAGATTACAATAGTATAGAAGTGTCACAAAATTACAAGAGAAACTTTAAGTGAGATTTGCAACCACTCTGTGCTTTGATAATGCGAGCAATTCACTGCTGCAAGTAGAAGCTAATTTGAACGCATTACATTGTTAAATCTAATATATTCATTTATTGTAACCTAGTCATTAATTGAATTTATATCCCACCTTTCTCTCAAAATGAGATAATTTAAGGTGGGATTCATAACTGATTAAATCAGCATTTTTTCATATATTCGTGAATAAGTAGTTAATATTTTACATTTACTTACATTTTGGAAAGAACACCATGAATATATATTAATCTCTCCTCATGGTGGGTCACAATATAGTCAAAACATACAAACATTGCAAAAATTCTATAAACACACATATTAAAATGTAGTTCTATAAAAGATATATATTAAATACACAGGACAGAGATTAAAACACAGAACATGTGTTCAAAGTTTAATTTCTTATGGAATTTTCTGCTAACATAGAAACACACACAAACATTCAACATCCTATTGAAAAGGAAAAACAGTAAGGCAGAAACAGAGTTAGAACTTACATTCAACTGATCTCGGGTTGCGGCGTTGGGCTTGAGATCATGATCAGAAGGTCCACTTCTCAAACTTCTAGCAAGCTTGTGATGTTTGCTTTCTACCAAGTTTTCCTTTAAAAAAGAATAGTATTTTAAAGAACTTCTTGATGCTATTTTAGGAATGAAGTACAATCATAGAAATTAACACAATTAGGGTGATGATTCTGGAGTCAGGTAGGAGTCCTCTCAGATTTGGAATATCACATTAAAAACTGTTGAGACCTGTGAATCCTCTGAGAATGAGGACAAGAATTTTCTGGTTGAGCCTGGTGTTTCTGTGGGTGAAAGCGAAAGCGTTTTTCAAGAGAGACAATCGGAATGTTTTGGGTAGATCTATTGTTGGGCAAACACACAGTGATTCTCATGAGAATCAGCCAGACATTGACTTTGGAAGGAGTGTAAAGGAGACAGGAGGGTTACAGATAACCCAGTGTTTACAGATCAGGCGGGATAGTGCGAAACAGAGACAAATAAGATGTTCCCAGAGACTGAAAGATAAACAAAGGGAACCCAGGTGTGAGAAAGTGTGATGCCATGGGAAAGTAGAAGTATTCTTAAGAAATTGGAGTCAATGTCCGTTGAGGAAATCAGTGTTGAACTGTCAGGTGTCAAGTTGCCTGTCTTGGGAGCTCTGAGTTAGGAGTTCTGTTCTTGGGTCTATATCTTATTTTCCTGTTTAAGTTCCATGCCTCCTGTTTGGATTACAAGTAGGCTTTGGGATTGTAGTCAAGTTCAAGTGTCAGGAATCGGTTTCCAGGCCTTCGATTTTGGCGCTAAAAACCAGGGTCCTGACATAGGACTGTGAAGCTGGTGCAGCTGGTGAAACTGTGCAGCTGGTGACCTCGGGGAAAAGCAGTTGGCATTTGGCGGGAGCATTGCGTGGGACTTCCAGCCTGGCGGGAAAAAGGTTTTCAAATGTGGGGGAGGGTATAAAAGAGATGACCAGCGGCTGCTGGTCAATCCCGGCTTTATTTGTGTCTGAACATCCAGAAGTAAAGGTTTCTAATTGATTACGGATCGGAGTCCTGTGTCGTTATTGGGAACGGCTGTTGTGAACTGACATTCAAGTATCATGCATTTGGATTATGATCATGTTCATGCTTCCAAGCTTTTGGATACAATAATAAGTCTCTAGTTATCTCCAACAGGTTCCTACCACACAGTTCGTGTTGTCCCATATATTTCTTATTTTCACAATTGTGGACAGAAGTAGGAGAATCTTACCCATTGTAAAAGAGTACGACATCCCACTATGCCCCACCCAATACTCATTAAATCAGATAGAGTCCCTGTGGCAGTTTCCCACTCCAGCTATAAGGGGCAGGCTATGACAAGGGGGACATCTACACTGGCCACTGATCCTGGAGGGAGGGCAAATCAATTCCATGAGACGAAACAAATTCAGGAGCACCTTAATATGGTCTTGAACCTCATTAACCAAAAGTTAAGGATTGCTCCAAATCCTCTCCAAGAACCTGGAGCAAACTGTGTCCTCCAAAAACAGTTGGGCTGGTTCTGAAGCAAAACTGGACACAACTGTTTACATGGTCATCCTGTATCCCCTTGCTCGGGTGCCCAGTGGCAAGGGCTGCCATTGACCATCCCCCTCCTCTGTTGTCACTGTTGTGATGGTCAGCAGGAGTGACATGGCTCATGTTGGTCTCACATTCTAGTCAGAGTGTCCATTTGTAGTGGGGAAAATGAGGGGTAATAACTGGGGGGGGGCAGTAAGGGTGGTCATCCAAGGTCCAGTGTCACTGGACAGTCAAAGCTTCCTCCTACCTCTTAAGCAGCCAGAGTGATGAATGGTCTCAACCATCCCAAAGCCAATCTGACATTTGCAACTCCGGTTTGGCTCTGGGCAGTGTAGAACTGCCCATTGATGCACAAAAGCTTCTTACTAACTTTAGGAGCAACCCTTTTGAAACTTTCATACACGAAGAAGCCATTTCTGCCTGAGTTCTGATTAAAATTCTGGTCATCATCAACTTTCCATATTCCTGTTTGCATATTAAGCTAAGCAACAACATAAACAAGCTCCCCACCTGGTGTGTCAGGAAGAAAATTACTCACCATTGACATCTGGGGATCTGGAACCTTAACGATCTCAGAGCTCGTTAAAATGGGAGATGACTCATCACCGTCCTAGATGACAAAGTCATTCAAAAAGGTACATTAAACCTCTCAAGTTATAAAGATCAGTGTGACATGTCAATGCAATTTAATGCACTCCAGGGACAAGATTGAAAACAGAGCTATTAAGCCCCAAATTCTCTCTCTCTATGAAATGAGCAGCCAGTGCAACAGCATCAATGAAAATGAGGAAGGAAAGTGACAGCTCAACCTTGCCAGAGTTGGATACAAAAAAAGTATAGCCTACACTACCAGATACTGTGCAGCACTCAAAGAAATGGAGTAAGAGCTCAAGTAGTCTGTTTTGAATTCTGCCTCTGCGATAGGGCCCTTAGACAGTACTACATGGTTTATGGAAATCATCATGGTATAATAGTATGAGTGTTGCACAAGAACCTTGGAAACAAGGTTCGAGCCATTGCTCAGCCATGAAACCCAATGAATGGCCAAATGTTTATTCAAGAACTTATAAAATAGTTTTCAAACTACATTCCAGGAATCCTCTAAGCACCAAGGTGATCGGTTATGTTGATGGGAAATTCTGGGAGAGACATTTCAAAAAAGCAACTTTGCCAAATTGTCGTTTGTTCATGGAACATGAATTACAACTGTCTTATTCCTCCCCATTCTTCTATGCATTTAACTCTTACACTCAAATTATTACAGAAGCAAAAATATTTTAAGCCCTGTCCTTCCTTCTACAGCACTCAAGACTGAATGTAGGAGTTTTTCAGCATGAAAGATCTGGGACTTTTCACACTACACCAGGCATGGTTCAGCAGTGGAACTCTCTGCCCTGGAGTGTGGTGGAGGCTCCTTCTTTGGAAGCTTTTAAACAGAGGCTGGACGGTCATCTGTCAGGGGTGATTTGAATGCAATATTCCTGCTTCTTGGCAGCGGGTTGGACTGGATGGCCCATGAGGTCTCTTCCAACTCTTTGATCCTATGATTCTATGGGCAAATTTCAGCCCTCCAGGTGTTTTGGACTTTAACTCTTACTACACTATTATAGCACTCTGATCTCACTTTAGTTTCCTTGGCAACATCCAACAGAATGCTGGGATTTGCTCTTCAAGGAAGGGGTGTTGAGAATTTCCAAAAGAGAGTGCCAATGCTTCACAAAACTATAAGTCCCTAGATTATATTAGATGTGGCCATGGAAGTTAAAGTGAAGTTATAGGTTCATAACTTAAAGATGGGATCCAAGTCTAAACATGAAATTCATTTATGTTGCAGATACACCTTATACACATAACCTGAAGATAATTTTATACAATGTCTTAATACAAGGGTTACCAATAAGTAAGGTTACAAGGCACGTCTCCCTCATGGGGAATTTTCGCAGGGGATATTGGTATCACTGCCATGTAGAGGTAAGCCCGCAGAAGCGAACAAGCAGTGCCAGTCGTCAGTAGCTCATCGACTGGCTTTGTGGTGAAGGTTGGAGATGGGAGTCCTCATTCTGTTTCCCACCAAGTGCAAAGTTAGCGCTGTAATATGCAACCTAAATGCTAAGGGCATGAAAACTGCTGTGAATCATTGTGAAATCATTTCAGTTTATGGAGAGGACATAATGTCAATAAAGCAAGTGACAAAATGGATAAGGAATATATTGTGAGACCATGCAGAAACTTTACAGAGCCATCCAAAACAAATGTCGTGGGATGCTGATGACATGAGTCGGTTTCCTTCATAACAGACTGGTCACACAAGAGTTGTTGTCTTCATTTGGTTGGGATGTTTTTAGCCACCCCCCTCACTTCCCTGATCTTGCACCCAGTAACTATCATTAGTTCACTAAATTGAAGCAACACCTTGGTGGTAAACAATTTTCCAATGACAACGAGGTGAAAATCTAAGTGACAAACTTGACTGAAAAAGGCGGAGGGAAACTTCTATGACACAGGAATCAACAACTCATCCCACAGATGACAAAATGTATTGAACTGAATATTGATTATTTGGAAAAATAATGTAATACCTATAGTATAATCCATGTAAGTTTTATTAAAATAGATTTAATATTTGTATTTAAAAAATCTTGTAACCTTACTTTCCAGATTACTTTCCTGGAAGCTTGCTTCCACAACTCCCGCTGGAATGAACCGTCTTCCGTAAATTACCTGCTTCCCTCTTTTATCTCGCCCGACTTTTTAATTAGTTTTGATCAGTTTGTCTTCTTGATTACTACATGTTGCCCACCCATTATAGTGCCTGTGCATATTTTTTTTTCATATTGTTATGTATTCATGTGTTTTATTTAACTGTGATGTTATTGTTTATTGTTTGCGTTTTCGGCTTGTGTTTTTGGTTTTCTTTATTGTAATTGTCATTTGTTCTTGGCCTCATGTAAGCCGCTTCGAGTCCCCATTGGGGAGATGGTGGTGGGGTAACAAATAAAGATTATTATTATTATTATTATTATTATTATTATTATTATTATTATTATTACCCTCGTAGTTTTGTGCATGAGACAAAATGTGCGTACATTGAACAATCAGAAAACAAAAGTAGACTACCTTATCTACCCAAGGGGACAATTTCGGATTTCAGGGTATTTTGGATTTCTGGCTAAAGGGTGCTCAACCTGTAATATGAAAGGAACTCTGATCTATTAAAATAAAGTCTTCTTTTGCACGAGACTCTAACTCATATGTTTAAAATTGCAAGTTCTTAGTTTCTTCTACTCTTTGTTTTCCTCTTTTTTCCCCCATCATCCCTGTAAGATAGGTTAGGCAAAGTGTGTATGTGAGAGAGAACGGGAGATTCAAGGCTTCCCAGTTTAATTTACCATCAGTAAGAGACTTCAACCCTTGAATTGTATTTATTCACAGACAGAGAGGAGATGGACTAGTCATGGAACATGTGGCCTGCAAAATCCTTTTCAGAACAAGTGCTGCTCTTCAGCCCTTGAATCAAAGATACTATTAAATAAAGAGTTCATGCAAGTTAAATCTTTACGGTATTCTTGAGAGGCGGAAGTGGGGGAAAGATAAGAGAGGGAAGAGAAGACAGTAAATTGAAGACTTCTTAAAGTCACTCATGCTTATTAAAATTCAATAAACCTGAAGTGCATTACATGAATGATTGGAACCTGTAATCACGGTGCAGCTATGCGCATTTGATTCGCAACGTCCCTATAAGTATCTGCCACCTGGCAAGTGTCAGCCACTTACCTGGAAGGAAATATTTCAATCCCGGCAGGAGGGAAGGGGCCACTGTGTTTGTTTGGCGCTCAAGTAATATAAAAGAGAGCAAAATAACGGCACGTACCTTCTCATAGTATACGATGCCATATTCTTTGTCATCACACTTGGCACAGCGGAATTCAATCATCAAGTACATGAAATTAGAGCTTCGCTTCTCACTCTGAAATTAAGAGGAAGGAAAAAAGGTGAAATTTGTGGAGGAAATACCTTACAAGGCAAACAGAAACACGGTGGAGAAGCAATGCAATTGTGCTGGCTTTAGCTTATAAAGTTCTAAATGGTTCCAGCCTGATTTACCTGTCCAAATGTATCTCCCTCTATGAGCCAGGTAGGAGGTTAAGATCCCCTGGGGAAGGCCCTGCTCTCAATCCCACTTCCTTTGCAGGTGTCACTGATGGGAGCGAGAGACAGGGCGTTCTCAGTGGTGGCCCCTCGGCTGTGAAACTCCCTCCCGAGTGAAATTGGATCAGTCCCCTCCTTCCTGACCTTCAGGAAAAGGCTAAAGACATGGATGTAGGACCAAGAGTTCGATTAGTAATCTATCAGTGCAATAAGAGAATACGGAATAGTGCAATGACAATGTGTCAGGATGTGCCTTCATGGTTCCAAGAGATTCCAAGCGAAGTCTTCTTCCTGACAGTAGAGGGAGTAGTCATGATAGATTAGTTTATGGTTAGGGCCATCTGGCCAAGGTTCCCTTTGAAGATGTGGGAATGAAGTTGTAGCCTAAACTGAGATAAGACAGGAAGGAGAAGGGGGGAGCGAGGCCAGAAGGGGGGATTGGCTGGCGGGAAACCTCAGTTCTCTCTTTGCTGTTATGCTGTATGGACTGAATAAACTACATTTCCAGGATTTGCCCTTGTGAGTGTCTGTTTCATTCTAAGACCCAGCGGTATACCTGACATAAAGAGAGAACTCACAACTTCGTGTTCTACCCGTGAGGATCACAACCATCCGGGAAAGGAGCATGTTCCAGGAAGAAGGAATCCAGATGGGAGCCGGAGAGAGCATTGGGTTTTCCCCCTCCCCGAGGCTGGAGAACGAGGAGTTCGGGGAAGAGGGATCCTCCCATGCCGGAGACCTAGAGATGGGAGGAGAGGTCCCCGCGGCAGCGCCTGAAGACTGGGAAGCCCCCCTAACGTCCACGCAGATGCCGCCACGAAAGGACATAACCGTAAGACGCAAGTTACCCATGTTGGGAGCGAGGGAGCCCCTCAGAGAACCCTCACCCCTCGGCAGCGCCGCGGCGCTGCCCGCGCAACACCTCGGGGAGAAGGTGGATGCGATGGAAAGGATGCTACAGACCTTCTCATTCCAACTGGAGGAGATGAGGAGGGAGGTCGCCGCATCTTGGAGAGCCACGCTGGAGGAGAGAGAGCAGCGACGCTCCCTCCCGCAAGGTATGGGACGYGGATACCGGCCCTCAGGGAGAGTGGCGTTCGCCACGGAGGGAGAGCCTKCACWCCCTCCCCCCGGGARCTCAYCYTTRACATCAGGATGGGGAGGGAGAAGTCAACTCCAGGGGGGCCCCGCGAGAGGAGAACTGCGCGTAAAGTTCAACGGGGACCCCAAACAGCTCTCCTATTTCATCACAAATGTGAGGCATTTCATGGAAGATTATGGGGACTCCTTCCCTTCAGAGGGGGCCATGATCCACGCGGTGGGGGCCAATTTGAAGGACGCGGCGGCCGATTGGCTCATGCAAATGTATGACTCCCGGGCGCCTGAGCTGAGGAGATTAGATGACTTCCTAAGGGCGCTCCGGGCGAGATTCCAGGACCCTTTGGCGGAGGAGAAGGCGAAGGGACAACTCAAAAGGATCCTCCAGGGCAACAAGACTGTTTCCGAATATGCCCTGGAGTTCAAAGCCATTGCAGGCAGGATTAGAGARTGGTCGGATGCTACCAAGCTCGAACACTTCCGGGCGGGCTTGCGCTCCGATGTGTTAGAATGGTCCTTACATCGGGGCAACCCAGCCACCCTCGAGGAATGGATTGTGCTGGCAGGAAGGGTCGAGTGCGACCAGGAGCAGATGCCACGCAGAGCGAGAGAGAGAGGCCGAACCCGGCACCCTGCAGCAGGCCCACGGGGGGGCAGCGACGCCCCTCGCCCAGAGGAAGGTCAGCCAGCCGCGAGAGGAAAGGGAGGAGGGGTCCCTGCTTCGCATGCGGTCAGGAAGGACACCGAGCAGCAGAATGCCCGAGAGGACGCACCCCTCCCAACGCTCCCAAGCCTGACAAGACACCACCCCCCCCGAGGCCAGCGCCGGGAACCAAACCTGCAAAGGGGAAAGCCTCCACGGCAGTGGAGTCCGCTCTGGCCCCATATCAGCTTCCCGCGGAGGAGGAGGCAGACCTGGAGGGCGCAAAGATTTCTACCTGGCGGGAAACGGGCAAGATCTCCTGTAAGAGGCACCGCCGACAGGAAGATCGTGAAGGCACCAGGCGGTGAGTTGAAAAAGCTAAATTGTGATGTGCTTAGAATGACTGTGGCCCTGACCAACCCCAAATCGGGAGTAAGAATAGAAACTGAAGCCATGCTGGACTGTGGGTGCACCAGGTGCCTAATCACCCCCTCCCTGGCAGCCGAACTGGGAGTTAAGCCCCAGGCATTAAAAACTCCCGTTATTTTCTCCCAACTGGATGGGACGGCTGCCCATGGGGGCCCAGTAATGGAAAAGACAGACTATTTGCACCTGGAAATGGGAACCCACAGGGAGACRTTGCAGTTTGTGATATCCCCCATGGCCCACCAGCCAGTCATACTGGGGATCCCATGGCTGAGATGGCAAAACCCCCAAATTAACTGGGTTGAGGGAGTGATCTCCTTCTCGGATGGGGAATACAGGCCTGAAGGGCTCGACCGGTCACCCCCCCCCCCCCGTACAAGTGCAAGGAGCACAGGCAGAGGCAACTCCGGAGGGCCCAGAAATTGACATCCCGGAGGCTTATCGAGAGTGGGCAGACGTTTTTAGTGAGACAGAATGTGATCAGCTACCCCCCCATAGAAAAACGGACTGTGCCATTGAATTCAAACCCAATATTAAACTGCCCAGCCCAAAGCTATACGCAATGTCTGAACCGGAGAGGAAAGCCTTGAGAGAATTCCTTGACAAAAACCTAGAAAGGGGATTCATAGTGCCATCCACTTCGCCAGTGGCCGCCCCAGTGCTCTTCAGGCCCAAGGCAGACGGATCGCTGAGACTGTGTGGACTATAGGGGGCTGAACGCCATATGTACTGCCAATCAGTACCCCCTCCCCCTCATGTCAGACATTTTGGCACAACTGGGCAAAGCCAAAATCTTTACAAAATTGGACATCAGGGAGGCATTTTACCGCCTGAGGGTGAGAGATGAAGACTGTTGGAAAACGGCCTTCAATTGTTGTTTCGGGCAGTACCAGTGGGCCGTGACACCCTTCGGGCTAAAAGGAGCCCCCAAGGTGTTCCAACAATTCATAAATGACATCTTCCGGGAGATGCTATATGACGGCCTGCTGAGCTACCTTGATGACCTTCTGATATACTCAGACTCATTAGACCAACATATAAAAACCACACAAAAGGTGCTCCAGATCCTGAGAGAAAACCAACTTTATGTTAAGCTCTCAAAGTGCGAGTTTCACCGCACCGAGCTCACTTACCTGGGGTTCCGCATATCCACAAAGGGGCTGGCCATGGACCCAGCCAAGATACAGGATGTGCTGGCATGGGAACCTCCCCGCACCCGGAAGCAGCTACAGGGATTTCTGGGGTTTGCCAACTTTTACCGGCAATTCATCAAAGACTTTGCCGAGGTGGCGCTGCCACTCACTGAGTTACTAAAGACAAAGGGAAAGGGGGAGACAAAAAAGGCGAAAACTCCGGGGGCAAGACTGGAATGGACCCCCGAATGCCAAAGGGCTTTTGAGGTCCTAAAAGCAAAATTCACAAGCCAGCCCATCCTGACACACGTCCAGCCCTCTAAGCCTTTTGTAGTGCAATGCGATGCCTCAGAGGCCGCCTACGGGGCGGTGCTGTTACAAGCAGACGAGGCAGGCCAGCTCAAGCCATGCGCTTACCTATCAAAAAAGTTTTCTGAAACTGAAAAGCGTTGGCACGTTTGGGAAAAAGAATCCTTCGCGGTGCGAGCGGCCTTGGCTCACTGGCGGCATTTCCTCGAGGGCACCCAAATCCCCTTTGAAGTGTGGACGGACCACAAAAACTTACAGGCCCTGCAGACCCCACAGAGACTTAACGCCAAACATCTCAGATGGGTCCAGTTCTTCCAACGATTCAATTTTCGCCTCAAGTTCGTACCAGGAAGGACGAACCAGGTTGCAGACGCGCTCTCGCGCATGCCTGAGGCGGACTACTCATCCCCCACAGAGTCAGGAACGCTCTTTAATAAACAGCAGATGGGATTGATAGTACAGACCAGGGCCAGCCTCAGGGACAAGCCCTCACCCCCCAGCCAGCCAGCCGAAGTGGTTCAAGGCTTGAGGGAGGCGGCTGAAAAAGATGAGTGGCTACGAGAACACAAAGGGGAACTGACCCAAAGGGGGGGCCTCTGGACTTATGGGTCCAAATATTATGTGCCAGCCACAATGCGCAAGGACATAATAAAAAGGGGCCATGACTCGCTACTAGCGGGGCACTTTGGGTTCACCAAGACCCTCAAGCTAGTGGCCCGCCAATTCTGGTGGCCAGCCATGCGCAGAGACATAAAAGACTACACTCAAGAGTGCCCGACCTGCGCAAAAAACAAACAAAAGGTGGGGAAGCCCACGGGGCTGTTGCAACCAGTGGCCAACCCCTCACAACCTTGGACAGAGATTGCCATGGACTTTGTAGTGGAGCTACCCGATAGCCAGGGATACAATACCATTTGGACTGTGATTGATCTATTTTCCAAACAAGCCCACTTTGTGGCCTTGAAACGGCTCCCCTCAGCCCCTGAGTTGGCAAGGCTGTTTCTTCACCACGTGTTCCGGCTGCATGGCTGCCCAAGCAGGATCATAAGTGACAGGGGCACACAATTCACCTCCAAATTTTGGAAGTCCTTTTTGTCCATGTTGGGGACCGAGCGAGCGCTAAGTACAGCTTTCCACCCAGAGACCGACGGGGCCACCGAGAGGGTCCAAAAAACCCTACAACAGTTCCTTAGGTGCTTCTCTACTTACCAGCAGGACAACTGGGCTTCCCTACTGGACTTCGCCGAATATAGTTACAACAATAGCGAACATGCATCCACGGGAGTTTCGCCTTTTAAAGTTGTGGGGGGTAGGGACTTTCCCCCATTTCCTGGCCTGGGACCCCTTGAGCCTGGAGAGACCCCCCCCCGACAAATGGGGGGAGTCCATTGCAGCGGCTTGGCCGATGGTCAAACAGACTTTGGACAAAGCCAAAATGGACTATAAAAAGTTTGCTGACAAAAAGAGGTCACCTCAGCCTCAGTTCAAAGTGGGCGACCTGGTCTACCTGTCCACCAAGTATTTGAGATCCACGCAACCCTCACGTAAATTGTCAGCTTTATACATAGGGCCCTTCCCCGTCCAGGCCGTTGTCAACCCAGTCACGGTACGGCTGGAACTGCCCCACACTTGGAGGAGGGTCCACCCGGTGTTCCATGTGAGCTTGCTCAAGCCCGCATGCTCCTCTCCTAAGTGGTCTGAAGCAGATTCCCAGCCGGTCCCCATCATGGTGAGGGTCCACACGTACTCCGGGGGGGTATAGGATGGAAGAGGCAACAAGTCTCGGACTCTGAGATGGAAACGTGGCCGGGACACGGGGTAAGAAACTATCACGTTAGCTGTAGGTCGCGAAGTGGTCACTACCAGGCCATATACCAGTTTTCCAGCAGTGGCGTGTATCGTACAGGGACACGTCAGAGTGTAACGCTCCAAAGGCTCGTCTCTGTGTCTCTAGAAGTTGAGCTAGCTGCTGCGTTTCCCGGCTGCCTACAACACGCCATGATGGGACGCTTGCATCCTTGTGCATGGTACATCCAGTGCTGTCGTCCGCTACATTTGGTGAGTATTCGAGGCAGTGGGTCGCAGGCTGACACATTCGAGCGTCGACGATGGCAATCAAAGGCAGAGGTGTGGACCCTTCCATGGCCTTCAGTCGTGAGGAGCTTACCGACATATCCCTTTTAGGTAGGTCCAAGTAAGGCATTAATCAGCCATGTACGTCGTTCTAAAGGCAAAGGCTCATTAAACCCAAAAAAGAACCGACCTGGAAAGAAAAAAAACACGTAAAGCAAAAAACTGGTTCCAAGAGATTCCAAGCGAAGTCTTCTTCCTGACAGTAGAGGGAGTAGTCATGATAGATTAGTTTATGGTTAGGGCCATCTGGCCAAGGTTCCCCTTTGAAGATGTGGGAATGCAGTTGTAGCCTAAACTGAGATAAGACAGGAAGGAGAAGGGGGGAGCGAGGCCAGAAGGGGGGATTGGCTGGCGGGAAACCTCAGTTCTCTCTTTGCTGTTATGCTGCATGGACTGAATAAACTACATTTCCAGGATTTGCCCTTGTGAGTGTCTGTTTCATTCTAAGACCCAGCGGTATACCTGACAAATGTATTGTCGAAGGCTTTCATGGCTGGAATCAATAGGTTCTTGTGAGTTTTTTCGGGCTATATGGCCATGTTCTAGAGGCATTTTCTCCTGATGTTTCGCCTGCATCTATGGCAAGCATCCTCAGAGGTAGTGAGGTCTGTTGGAACTAGGAAATGGGTTTATATATCTGTGGAATGCAAGGTGGGACAAAGGACTCTTGTCTGCTGGAACTAGGTGTGAATGTTTCAACTGACCACCTTCATTAGCATTTGAAGGCCTGGGAAAATATTTTGTTGAGAGGTGTTAAGATGGAATTGCAGAAGGATTGGCTGGTGACTGCTGGAAGAGCACTTTAGTTTTCTTGATGTTCAATGACAGGCCGAGCTTCTCGTATGCTTCTGTGAAGGTGTTTAGAGTGGCTTGTAGGATTTATTCTGAATACACACAGACAACGTTGTCATCAGCATATTGGAGTTCTAAAACAGATGTTGCTGTAACCTTGGTTTTGGCTTTGAGTCTGCTGAGATTAAATAGCTTGTCATCTGTCCGATAGATCTATACCCAAGATCACAAAAGATATTAAAAAGGTCCTCGAACAAAAAGTTCTTCCAAAAGTAGCAGTATTTTTGCAATTAACCACATTTATTTTTTATGGGTTTTGTCTGGTTGTTGTCCTCTCTGTATTGGATGAGGGTCACAGTGGTTTCAGTAAGTGAGTGAAGGTATTGCAAGTCCCATCATCCACGGTCCACCCTCCTCCAAATGGCAGCAGGATGTAGAGTGGATCATGAGGTCTCTGTGTGCCAAGTTTGGTCTTTATTGGTCATTGGATGAGGGTCGCAGTGGTTTCAGTAAGTGAGTGAAGGTACTGCAAGTCCCATCATCCATGGTCCACCCTCCTCCAAAGTGCAGTAGTATGTAGAGTGGGTCATGGGGGCTCTGTGTGCCAAGTTTGGTCTTTATTGGTCATTGGATGAGGGTTGCAGTGGTTTCAGTAAGTGAGTGAAGGTACTGCAAGTCCCATCATCCACAGTCCGCCCTCCTCCAAATGACAGCAGGATGTAGAGTGGATCATGGGGTCTCTGTGTGCCAAGTTTGGTCTTTATTGGTCATTGGATGAAGGTCACAGTGGTTTCAGTAAGTGAGTGAAGGTATTGCAAGTTACATCATCCATGGTCCACCCTCCTCCAAAGTGCAGCAGGATGTAGAGTTGGCATGAAAGTGTAATGCTGTGCTCTTTCATTGGTTATTTATATTTTGCCTTTTAATGGATTTGAAATGTTTTCAGTTTTATAAAATCCACAACATTATGCCGTAACAGTTAAAAAGGTAGTCAAACTGCATTATTTCTACTGTGCGAATGCATCCAATATTGCTCAAACTATACTGAGAATACAATCTTGATCACGCTTGTGATATTCAATTATAGATCACCACAAAGAACCCAGAAAGTGATGCACTAACCCTTCAGTGCAGGTCTGCCTATCCTTTAGAGTCCCTCAAGTTAGACTTTGAAGCCCAAGAGCCTGGAAGATTGAGCTGTTCTTTTAATGTATATGAGAGGCAGAAAGGAATGAAAAAGAAAACAAATAAACACCTTTTCTGAATTACAGGTGGATTCTGCATGAGAAAGGTCTGAAAGCTCCTTAAATGCCCTACGCAGAGCATCACCTACCTCATTGATCATCTCAATTTCCCGAAAGGTCAGTCTGTCCAGCCAGTCGACTTTGACCATGTGACCTTGCCGGTGGGACTTGGTGAGCTGCCACAAAGAAAGCAGACAGAACATTGAAAATCAACACAGCCACAGAAGGAGCAGCATGCTGGAAATCTTGTCATTTTTGAGAACACACACGAGAGATATGCATAGCATGCAATTTCAAGCTTTTGCAAAACAGTTCAACTGCAATTGTTAACTGTCAGTAAGTAGTAAAACTTTAGAAGATATGTATTCATCAAGCAACAGTTAATCTATGCAAGAAAAGGAATGAAATACTCTAAATGTTCTTCAGCAAACCACCAAACATACCTATTCATGGAGCAAGCTCCATTGAGTTAAATAAAAAAAATAATTCCAAACAAATCAGACTTTGGGACTAACCCACCTACTGTAATTGTTCGATCCGTGTTGATGGTACAATAATAATGTATTTTCATTTTGGCTTCATCGTTCATGAAAGCTAGCAATGCAAGAAGTCATATATAATTGTATCTCAGGGTATATATCCATATAAAATTTATGCAGTTTGACATCACTTGAATTGCCATAGCCCAGTGCTACAGAATCATGAGAGTTGTAGTTTTTCAAAGTCTTTAGATTTCTCTGCCAAAGAGTGTTGAAACCTCACTAAACTGGAACTCCCATAATTTCACAGCACTGAGTCAGGGCAATTAAAAAGTGGTGCAAAACTACAGTTTGTTGTTGTTCATTCGTTTCCAACTCTTTGTGACCTCATGGACCAGCCCACGCCAGAGCTCCCTGTCGGCCGTCACCACCCCCAGCTCCTTCAAGGTCAGTCCAGTCACTTCAAGGATGCCATCCATCCATCTTGCCCTTGGTCGGCCCCTCTTCCTTTTCCTTCCACTTTCCCCAGCATAATTGTCTTCTCTAAGCTTCCCTGTCTCCTCATGATGTGATCAAAGTACTTCAACTTCAGATCATCTGGGGAGGCCCTGCTCTCAGTCCCGCCTTCGTCACAAGCACATTTGGTGGGGACGAGAGACAGGGCCTTCTCAGTGGTGGCCCCTCAGCTATGGAACGCCTTCCCTAGGGAGATCAGATATGCTCCCTCCCTCTTGACGTTTCGGAGGCAAGTTAAAATGTGGCTATCCGAGCAAGCGTTTACAAATACAGAGTAGTTAATAATACATCAATACAAGCAATAACAGACACAATACAAAGCAATTAAAATAAATCTCATACACAAATAACATAAACATTAAAGGTACAGTGCACATTTAAAATCTATGGCTGGGCCAAATGTAATTGAAGTTTAAAAAATAATGCTGGGCATGAACAAGATAGAGGAGGTTTAATAATCTAAGGATTTTTTTCCCCTTATCTTAAAATAAATTCAAACTCGTATATTAAATTAAGGCACCTTAATTTAATATACTTAATTTAATAACTTTTGCATTCAACTTCTGAGTTTATTTGCATAAACGTCATCACCAAAAATCCGTGCTGTATATAACCTTCACCTTAACAAGCCTTGCAGCTAAGCATAGCAATTTATTTACCTTAATATGTATAATTTGAATTTTAAAAGGTTGGTTATTTTTTTTAAAAAAAAACAATATTCAAAAATTGAAACAATTAGGGTGAAAAAAGTCAGTATCACATGGGATGACTTAATTTGCACATTGCAACTTATCAGCATAATTATACTTCATTTTGGACATGGTAAGAATTGCTGTAATGCAAAACATTTTTTTTTTTTTACCATCATTGTGATATTAACAACTAATATGAAAAGATGCTTTAAAGACCTCGTCATGTCAAGAAATTGACTTTGAGGGTTGAACAAACAGTAGATTGTTAATTCTTGAACTATGGGATTATGAAAGGCATTGGAGGGTATTTTGCAAAATTAAAATCACTGCATTAAATCATTCTATCAACAAAACTTGTTTTTGTTTCTTTAATTTTGCCATGATTCCACTTAATTAGGTTGTATTGAGGCAATATTTTCAAGGACACAACTCTGCTTTGAATCAAAAAGTCTGCAGGCAAGATTTTTTTTATCATGTCAGAAGTGAATTGAGAATATACTGCATTGGTTGCCTTAGGCCTTAGGCAACTAACACAGTGCAATGGATGATTTGGATTTTTGTGTAATGATCACTGGAATGGCCTGACCTTGATTGTGGATAACGTGGTTTTATAGCTGTAAGTGGTATTGTTTATGTTTCTGTTTTAATTGTTTTTAACCTTGTCTAGATTTTGAACTGAATCTTTCTTTAATTGTTGAATCATAGTATCATAGAATCATAGAGTTGGAAGAGACCTCGTGGGCCATCCAATCCAACCCCCTGCCAAGATGCACAAAAATTGCATTCAAATCACCCCTGACAGATGGCCATCCAGCCTCTGTTTAAAAGCTTCTAAAAAAGGAGCCTCCACCACACCCTGGGGCAGAGAGTTCCACTGCTGAACGGCTCTCACAGTCAGGAAGTTCTTCCTAAAGTTCAGATGGAATCTCCTTTATTGTAGTTTGAAGCCATTGTTCCATTGCGTCCTAGTCTCCAGTTTAAGCCATTGAATTTTGCCTCTGCTGTAAGCCACCTAGAGTCCACTTTGGTGTCGAGAAAGGCGGGATATAAATATAGTAAATAAATAAATAATATACTGCAAGTTGCTTCTGGTGTGAGAGAATCTGCCATCTACAAAGGGGGTGACCAGATGTATTACCATCCTGTGGGAGGCTTCTCTCATGTCCTCACATGGGAAGCTGGGGCTGACAGACGGGAGCTCACCCCAACTCGCAGATTCAAACTGCCGATCGTCAGATCTTCAGGTCAGCAGTTCAACCAGCAGAAGGGTTTGAGCGATTGAGCCACCACGGCTCTCGTGCAGGCATGATGCATCTTATTTCGAAGCCAAAACATCCTTCCAGAAGCATCAAGGAGTTTCAAAACAAGGTGAATGCTTTCAATATGCCTTGTGATAACCACTTCTTTTACAGATATATCTTTCCTAGCTATGAAGTTAGTAAACCTTTTTAACTATCAATAGTCAAGCAATTCACATTTCTCAATGTCATTCGGCAAAACAAAATGCTTTTCCAAAAAAAACAAGTGTATCACAATGCTTCACTCAAAGCAATAATTTTAAGCACCAAAGATTCAAAATGAAAACAAAGCCACACAATCTAAAAACATGCATGCCACACACTTTCAGTGTACAGTTTTAGTCGCAAACATCGAAAAGCAATAACAAATCCTGCACATAACTACTATGCATATGATCTCCATTTCAATTAACTCTTTGACACTCTGATTAGAACTGATCCCAAAGAATTAATTATAATTCTTTCCCAATAGATGCTTTTTTTAATGAGGCTATCTATTTACTAGTAAAAAATACAGACAGATTATTTGGTGTTATTTCAATCCCATTGATCTTGGTTATGGTTAGTTTTAACCGCTTCTTCTTCCATTCTGGAAGCCTGAAAGACCATTGATTGTTGTTGGTGGTAGCCTTAATTTGCCCAAGTGTTGTCCATTGTGATATTCTGTTCTATCTATTTGGTCCATTTAATTTAATTAATTGTTGAGTGACTCCAAGAAAAAAATAATACAATATTATGCTTAATGGAATATCTCCATTTTTAAAATAAGAAATTAGAATTATTGGCCTGAACTTTATTGATTACCCCCAGCTAGAGAACACTCAGTGGATCAACTGTTGAATGGTAGATCAATATGGACTTAAATTAAATTGATTCAATGGGTTGGAATGATTAACTTGAGGAAAGTGTTTGAGTGACTAAATCATAGGATTCAGTATATCTTATTTGTGGATAAAAACAACAATTGCCCACAGACTACATCTTGATCAACCAGGTTCTCAATAGCCAATTCAACCATTGTGTTGACAATGATGAAGCACTGAGACCAACTTCAGAACTGTGACTTAAGAGCACAAGGGGAAAGCTTTCCCATTATTAAGATGTTAGTTGTCCTATGGTCACAACCATGCAAGTCTTCAAAGATACAGGCAGGTCACACTGTCTTCCTACTTACTTCCTCCAAATGCTCTTCATCAGAAGCCTACATTAAAGAGACCGATTCATTAGTCACAGGCACTGAACGCCAGCCATTGTCAAATTGTCAGCTGAAAATTCATATGTACTCTTTTTAGAATAATTTCATTGATCTAATTAGTCAAAGGTTGTTCTCTCTTGACTTAACTCTAATGGAGTTAACATTACATGGGTTTGCAATCAAATATGGATTGAGATGTAAATTCAACCTTAGTCATGTTCAATCAATGATCCTCATTTTTTTCAATTTTTCAACGTGTGAGAAGTGACTGCCCAGCTTTTTCTGGTTCACTCTCATTGCTTTCTTGACAAGGAAAGTGGAATGTTTGGGTAAAAGAAAGATTTGGTAACACAGCAGCTTTTCTCCTGAACAAGGACCCTTGAAACTGCCTTGCTTTCCATGAGAGGGAAAGTGGCACCACATAAGGCAAGTTGGGTGTGTTGAAGAGAGTGGAAGAAGTCAGGGATCAAGAAGCACCTAAACATAGTGTTTTACAATGCTGTACCTTTCTATACTAAGTGTGAATCCTAGGCCACTGGTCTGTACCTCACACAAGTGTTGATCATATGATTACAGCACAATCCTTCATGTGAACTAAACAAGATCAGAACAAGACAGCTATTGCTGCTGTGTGCCTTCAAGATGTTTCCAAGTAATAGAGACCCTAACACAATTTTTTCTGGGGCTGATTGTTTCACGCACCCAACACCCAACTCCACCTAGTGGGTTTCCCTGGCTGAGTAGGGAATCAAACCTTCATCTCCAGACTCATAGTCTAATGCTCAAATCAATGCACCTCTCCAAAAATGTGAGTGTGGACGCCATTGTTCTGTAAGAATACATTCAGACGTTTCCTTCCCAGTATTTTTCCAATGAGCATGAAATCCGGCTCACCTTCTCCACCATGAGGAGGACAAGGGGCTGATTTCCCCTACATTACCATAAATCTCATGGTTACATCGGTTGCACTCCTTGGCTGAAATGATAGGAGTGCAACTTCGATGTAAGCATAGTTATGCTGGAGATATAGTTGTGCTAGAGGCAGATGTTGGTGGACAGGAAAAGAGATTTAAAGATGGGCTCAAAGCCAACATTAAAAACTCTGGCATAGACACTGAGAACTGGGGAGCCCTGGCTCTTGAGAGCTCCAGCTGGAGGTCAGCTGTAACCAGCAGTGCTGCAGAATTTGAAGAGGCACGTGCCAAGAGGAAAGCACGTCAAGCCAACCCCAACCGGGATCACCTTCCACCTGGAAACAAATGCCCTCACTGTGGGAGAAGATGCAGATCAAGAACAGGGCTCCACAGTCACCTACGGACCCACCAGAACACTGATCCTGGAAGACTATCCTACTCGGCCAAAGAGGGATCACCTAAGTAAGTAAGTAAGAGGCAGAAGAAGTGGGAACAACAATGATAAGAAGCACTAGATCAGTGGTTCTCAACCTGTGGGTCCCCAGATATTTTGGCATACAACTCACAGAAATCCGAGTCAGTTTACCAACTGTTAGGATTTCTGAGAATTGAAGGCCAAAATATCTGGGGACCCATAGGTTGAGAACCACTGCACTAGATGGTACTAACAATGGGACAGAGAAGAAGGCAGATACAAGAAATTGGAGTGACCTTCGGATTGTTTATCCCATAAAATGTCCCATGCTCCTGTCAACCAGACTCCAAGAGATAAGATGATCAGGATGCAAGAATTGTTGAGTAATTAATTCAGTCCCAGTCAATGAATTCATCAACAAAACAATGGGCAAAACAAGAGGGTGGTCAACAGCCAGTCCAGGAGTTGACAACAAATCGATACAGCCAGTCCTCATAACGGAGTTAGTTCAAGATAACAAAAATACAAATGCCAAAAATATTGTCAGTCATCCACATGTGACATCTGTGAGCAACAGAGACACTGGAAACTACTGGGAGATTTATAGACAGATGTCTCCAAAACATCAAGTGCCTAATTAATTAGTTTCTCCTAATTAATAGCTGCAAATAATTAGTGTAATATCTATCTATTCTTCCATCAGAAATGGATGGTGGAATGTCTTTCAGGGTCCACCACCTTTTCCTCAACCTCCTAGGAAGGGAACACTCTCATCGGGAGATGAACATTCCTGGACTTCAACTTCTTTGTGTCTGAATCAGCTGCCTCCAGAGGGTGAGTTATGCAACAAGCACTTGTTCCTCCAAATCATAGCACTATAGGATGTGTGTCTTAGAAAATCAGTCCTGGCATGACTTCTATATGACTTCCTCTTGGGGGGAAAAACCCATTCCAAAAAAAAGGTCAAAACTGCCTTCTACACCCTCTAAAACAGTGGTTCTCAACATGTGGGTCCCCAGGTATTTTGACCTACAACTCCCAGAAATCCCAGCCAGTTTACCAGCTGATAGGATTTCTGGGAGTTGAAGGCCAAATTTATTTATTTATTTATTTATTTATTTATTTATTTATTTATTTATTTATTATTTGGAGTGCTTCTACCCCGACCTTCTCAACCCCCTAGGGGGACTCGGGGCGGCTTACAAAAGGCACAATTCGATGCCCAACAATTCACAAAATACAATATACAATTTACAATTTAACATCAACAGTTATTACTAGTTAAAACAATCAAATCAATACAATAACAGCAATAAAATCATTTTGTGGTCAATGTTCGCCGATTTATAAATCCATAATCCATCCAGCATTGTCATTGTCCTTTCCTACTCTGGTCGTCATTGTCTTTTGTCCATCTGCCAGCTTACCCGAAGGCCTGGTCCCACATCCAGGTTTTTAACTTCCTCTGAAAGAGAGGAGGGATGTTGATGACCTAATTTCCCCGGGGAGTGCATTCCACAGGCGAGGGGCCACCACCGAGAAGGCCCTGTCCCTCGTCCCCACCAGTCTCACTTGTGATAAAGGTGGGGCCGAGAGCAGGGCCTCCCCAGAAGATCTTAAACTCCGAGGTGGGACGTAGAAGGAGATACGTTCGGACAGGTACGCTGGGCCGGAGCCGTAAAGGGTTTTGTAGGTCAAAACCAGCACTTTGAATTGTGCTCGGAACTGGATCGGCAGCCAGTGGAGCTGGCATAGCAGGGGGGTGGTGTGTTCCCTGTATGACGCTTCGGTGAGTAATCTAGCCGCTGCCCGTTGAACTTATTGAAGTTTCCGAACAGTCTTCAAAGGCAACCCCACGTAGAGCGCGTTGCAGTAATCTATTCGGGATGTAACAAAACATCTGGGGATCCACAGGTTGAGAACCATTGCCCTAAAAGATATTGAGCAGGGGAGACAATATCTTTTCCCGCTGTTGTAAACCTATGCCTACATGCAGCATAGTGAAAAACACTAAATTCAATGTTATCTCCCTCCAAATAGGCACACATAAGGCTGTGTGGTTAAAACTTGTCATACCAATCAATTTATTTATTATTTATTATTTTATTTCATTTACTTATACCCCGCCCTTCTCACCCCGGGGGGGACTCAGGGCGGCTTACAGTGGGGGCACAATTAGATGCCCAAAACAATTCACAAGCAATACAAATACAAACAATTCAACAATTAATTAAAAACATCAGTACATAATAAAATAATAAAACAGTCTCATGCTCAGGGTTCAGAGTCCATATATCCATTCCATTCCATTTGTCCTTGTCTATCATCAGATCCTTCAGTTAGCTGTCAGAATGACCAAAGGCTTGATCCCAGATCCAGGTCTTCAGTTTTTTCCTAAATGCCAAAAGGGAAGATGACGATCTAATCTCCCCGGGGAGTGAGTTCCACAGGTGGGGGGCCACCACTGAGAAGGCCCTGCTCCTCGTCCCCGCCAGCCTCACTTGTGACAGTGGCGGGGTCGAGAGCAGGGCCTCCCCAGAAGATCTTAAGCTTCGAGGTGGGATGTAGAGGGAGATCCGTTCGGACAAATACACTGGGCCGGAACCGTATAGGGTTTTGTAGGTCAAAACCAGCACTTTGAATTGTGCTCGGAATTGGATCGGCAGCCAGTGGAGCTGACGCAACAGGGGGATGGTATGCTCCCTGTACGCCGCTCCGGTGAGCAATCTGGCTGCTTCTCGCTGGACTAGTTGGAGTTTCCGAGCAGTCTTCAAAGGCAACCCCACGTAGAGTGCGTTGCAGTAATCCAGCCGGGATGTGACAAGAGCGTGGACCACCGTGGCCAGATCTCGCTTCTCAAGGTACGGGCGCAGCTGGCGCACAAGTTTTAATTGTGCGAAAGCTCTCCTGGCCACCGCTGAGACCTGGGGTTCCAGGCTCAGCGATGAGTCCAGGATCACTCCCAAGCTGCGAACCTGCGTCTTCAGGGGGAGTGTAACCCCGTCTAACACAGGCTGTAACCCTATACCCTGTTCGGCCTTACGACTGACCAGTAGGACCTCTGTCTTGTCTGGATTCAATTTCAATTTGTTAGCTCTCATCCAGTCCGATACAGCAGCTAAACACCGGTTCAAGGTCTGGACAGCCTCCTTGGTGACAGGTGAGAAGGAGTGACAGATTTGGACGTCATCTGCATAGAGATAGCATCTTAGTCCGAAACTCCGAATGATCTCTCCCAGCGGCTTCATGTAGATGTTAAATAACATCGGGGACAAGATTGAACCCTGTGGGACTCCACACAACAACGGTTGTGGGGCCGAACAGGTGTCACCCAATAACACCTTCTGGGTCCGTCCCTCAAGGAAGGATCGAAGCCACCGCAGAGCAGTGCCTCCGAGCCCCATATCCATGAGGCGGCCCAGAAGGATACCGTGATCGACGGTATCGAAGGCCGCTGAGAGGTCCAGCAGAACTAACAGGGACACACTCCCCCTGTCTAGCTCCCTGCGTAGATCATCTACCAAGGCGACCAAGGCTGTCTCAGTTCCATGTCCCGGCCTAAAGCCAGACTGTGCCGGATCTAGATAATCAGTGTCTACCAGGAACCCCTGGAGTTGCGAAGCCACCACACATTCCATGACTTTGCCCAAGTAGGAGAGATTGGATACTGGCCGATAGTTGACTAATTGAGTAGGGTCCAGTGATGGTTTTTTCAACAGCGGTTTTATAACAACCTGTTTTAGGCTGACTGGAATCTTGCCTTCCTGTAAGGAGGCATTAACCACCACCTTCACCCACTCTGCCAAACCCCCTCTGGCTTCCTTGATCAGCCAGGATGGGCAGGGGTCTAGGATGCATGTGGTGGGTCGCACCTCTCCAAGGATCCTGTCCACATCCTCAAGCTGAACCAATTGAAAAGAATCCAATAAAACTGGACAAGCAGATGCTCTCGTTACATCCCCAGAGACTGCCGTTAACATGACGTCAAAACCCGACCGAATCCGCTCAATTTTATCCGCGAAGGATCGAGCAAATGCTTCACAGCGAGCCACCGAGTTGTCCGAGGCCTCGCTTTTTGGCGGATTTAACAGGCCCCTGACAACTCGGAAAAGCTCCGCCGGACGATTCTTTGCTGATGCAATATTGGCTGTGATGAATATTTTCTGAGCTGCCGTTATTGCCACACCGTAGGACCTTAGAAAGGCATTCAGGTGTGTTTGGGCTGGATTGGTGGGGTTCTGGCGCCACACGCACTCTAACCTCTTCTTCTTTCGCTTCATCGCTGCCAGCTCCTCGGTGAACCAAGAGGCTGGTTTAGCTCGGTTACTCGAGAGGGGGCGTTCCGGAGCGATAGTGTCAATTGCCCTAGTCAACTCATTATTCCAACGAGAGACCAGAGTATCGACAGTATCACTAGCCAAGGAGGTGGAGAGATCCCCAAGAGCCGTCAGGAGTCCATTTGGATCCATAAGTCTCCTGGGGCGGACCATTCTAATGGGTCCCCCACCCCTGCGGAGGTTAGGAGGCCCAGTTAGTCTAAATCTGATCAGGTGGTGATCGGTCCATGGCAACGGAGCGATGGTCGGCTCCTCCATCCCGTCACCCTCATCCCATCCCTGGACAAAAACCAAATCTAAAGTGTGCCCGGCACTATGGGTGGGACCCGATATTAGTTGGGACAGGCCCATGGTTGCCATGGCGGCCATGAAGTCCTGAGCCGCGCCAGAAAGAGGGGCCTCGGCATGGACGTTGAAATCTCCCAAGACCAGAAGCGGTGGAAGCTCAACGCCATGTCCGAGACCACTCCCGCTAGCTCAGGTAGGGAGACTGTAGTGCAGCGGGGTGGTCGGTACACTAACAGAATCCCTATCCTGTCCCGGTCACCTATCCTAAAGCCGGCACATTCAATGAAGATGATTGTGGGATGGGACACCTGATCAGTGGAATAAAGTCCTTATAGACCACTGCGACTCCGCCTCCCCGCCCTCCAAGCCTTGGTTGGTGCTGAACGGAATAACCTGGTGGACAGAGTTGGGAGAGATTGACCCCTCCCCCCTCGTCCAACCAGGTCTCCGTTATACAAGCCAGGTCGGCTCGTTCTTCTTGGATTAGATCTTGAATGATAGAAGATTTTCCATTTACCGACCTGGCATTGAACAGCACCACCTTTAGCTTGGAGGGGCCACCATCCTGGCACCTCAGTTGTATATTGTCAGGAGTGAGTTTTGGGGTTGTCAAATTATCATTATTAATTTCGGGCCGAATAGTAACATTAATTTTTGGAGTTGTCAATGTCCTATTTAGAATTTTGGGTCGAATTTGCTTTTGTCTTTGATTTCTAAGATCTTTGGAGGTTGCCAATTTGTTATTGAGAATTTTGGGCCGAAATGAATGTTTTATACTCCCTTTCCCGTATCTCCCTCTCCCAGTCACCACCTCTATGGCGGCCCCTCCACCCACAGCCCCACCCCCCTCGGGGACGTTCCCTCCATTTCCAGCAGTTGTAATCTCAGTTGTGGGCGCATACTCATAGTACTGATTATCTGTCTCTGGGTCCCAATATTCCCACCTCTCAATGCTATCTATTCCTTCCAGTGTAGCAAAAGCTGTAAAGTGCACTTGTGTTGATGCTATAAAGTACACTTGTGCTAAAGTTGTTATAAAGTGCACTTGCGCTGAAAAAGCTATAAAGTGCACTTGTGTTAAAGTTGTTATAAAGTGCACTTGCGCTGAAAAAGCTATAAAGTGCACTTGTGTTAATATTATAAAGTGCACTTGTGCTAGAGTTATTATAAAGTGCACTTGCGCTGGAAATTGGAGGGATATCAATAGCAGCAAAGGTAAAGTGAACATTGACCTAGAGGTAGTATGCTGATGTAAACAGTTAGCAGGAACCCAAAGAACAGAACATAAAGTGCAATGGCTATGACCACTTGACCTAGGATTTTGGACCACTTAGTCGAGGTATGGAATCTAGCAAGATCTAAAGTGCTTAGAGTAATGATATGAGATTTAGCAGGAACTAAAGTGCTTAGATTAAAGTGACTTTGTGCTGAGATAGATAGTTCTAAAGTGCTCAATGATGCAAAGAATGTCTACTATAAATGGATTCACTTTCCAACCACTCAGTCAAGACAGACAGTTCGCACCGAAGAACCTAGGTCCTTAGGCCCGTGGAGCAAACAAGCCGGCACCCAGGGTCAGGTCTCCGGTTCTTCTTGGCCGTCTTGGGTGAAGATGATCCCAGCAGAGCAGATGGTAATCCGTAATGGAGACAATATATGCAATTATTGGTAACTCAGCAGCACAATTTTACGGATTGTCCGTTGTATAATGGATGTTGTTTGTACTTTTCGTCCTGACCTCAAGGCTGGAAGGATTCAGGACCCCTGTGGCAGGAGCAGTCTGAGACTAGGCCAAGGCAGGTGCAACACAGCTTTATAGTCACTCCCTCCTTGGAGGATTGCTGAGTCGCACCCAGTTGGAAAGGGCCTGGGGCTTCTCCTACTCACAAGTAGTCCAGGGCAGCCAAGCTGGATGGAAGGATTCAGGACCCCTGTGGCAGCAGCAGCAGCAGTGCTTACTCAGAGTTAGATCTCAAAAGAATACACCAGTTTGAGCTAGTAACTATACAACGGGTGTAATTTCCTTTTCTACAAACAACTCTGCAACAGCACTCTCCCTTTACAAAGACTGTGGTGACACCTTATGGAAAATCCCCAAATCACACATTGTTCCTAAAGCTCAACAAAAGACAAAAAGAACCAGAGGGTTCAAAACACTGTGTACCCTGTTTTGGGTCCAATTGTGTTTTGCAGAGAAAAGTTCAAATGTCATTGAAGGTCACCAATACTTCCCTTTTTAATAATGCCATTTCTGTCAAGCTCCCCGGCGCTGTAAAATGCTTCACTTGTCTTTTAATTTCCACTCAGCTTCATTATTACTGTTGCTCTTTTAAAGACACTGCTTCGGGAAAGAAAGAAAAAAACCTCTGCCACTGACACAAATATAAATCAATATCCTGTTAGCACGCCTCTGTCTAGACAGAAGAGGAAAAAAAGCCAGCTTCACTATCTTTACTCTCAGGAGACAGTCCTTAACTTAAATGCAGAGAAGCAAGGCTAGCATTGCAAAATGAGCAGAAGGCATTATATTGAATGGTATTCTTCTGATACGTCTCTGAACGACAATACGTTTTCTTTCACTATTTTACTTTGTACATATACACAATTTATTTATTTTATTTATTTCCCACATTTCTGACCTGCCCTTCTCAACTCCCGAGGGGGGACTGAGGGCGGCTTACACTGGCACTTAGTTACTTAGGCGATCCCTCGTTGGACGAGTAAGATGGTCTTCCATTATGGATTTCCTTGTGGGTCTGCATGTGGCTGTGGAGCCCTATTCGTGCTCTGCATCTTCTTCCGCAGTGAGGGCATTGGTTTCCAGGTGGAAGTGGTCTCGGTTGGGGTTGGCTTGACGCGCCTTCTTCTTGGCACGCTTCTCTCTTTCTCCCTCCATTCGTGCCTCTTCAAATTCTGCAGCACTGCTGGTCACAGCTGACCTCCAGCTGGAGCGCTCAAGGGCCAGGGCTTCCCAGTTCTCAGTGTCTATGCCAGAGTTTTTAAGGTTGGCTTTGAGCCCATCTTTAAATCTCTTTTCCTGTCCACCAACGTTCCGTTTTCCGTTCTTAAGTTCAGAGTAGAGCAACTGCTTTGGGAGACGGTGGTCAGGCATCCGGACAACGTGGCCGGCCCAGCGGAGTTGATGTTGGAGGACCATCGCTTCAGTGCTGGTGGTCTTTGCTTCTTCCAGCACACTGACGTTTGTCCACTTGTCTTCCCAGGAGATTTGCAGGATTTTCCGGAGGCAGCGCTGATGGAATCGTTCCAGGAGTTGCATGTGACATCTGTAGACCACGTCTCACAGGCATATAGCAGGGTTGGGAGGACAATAGCTTTATAAACAAGCACCTTGGTATCCCTACGGATGTCCCGGTCCTCAAACACTCTCTGCTTCATTCGGGAAAATGCTGCGCTTGCAGAGCTCAGGCAGTGTTGTATTTCGGGGTCGATGTTGACTTTGGTGGAGAGGTGGCTGCCAAGGTAGCGGAAATGGTCAACATTTTCTAATGCTACACCATTAAGCGGTATCTCTGGCATTGGGGAGGGGATGTCTGGTGACTACTGGAACAGCACTTTGCTTTTCTCAATGTTCAGTGACAGGCCAAGCGCAACAATTCGACGCCACAAGATAATACAAATATAAACAAATATAACAACAGTTTAAAACAGTAAATAGAACATTAAGTTTAAAACACATTAAAAACATTGTTATCAATCCATATAGCCAATTCCAGTCCGATTCAACATCCAAAGTGCTGTAATGCTTGATGTCCAAAGGCCTGGACCCAGAACCACGATTTAACCTTCTTTCTAAAAGAAAGGAGGAAAGACGCCAACCTGATCTTGCTGGGGAGTGAGTTCCACAGGTGCGGGGCCACCGCCAAGAAGGCCCTGTCCCTCATCCCTGCCAAGCCCACTTGCAAGGCTGGTGGGACCAAGAGCAGAGCCTCCCCGATCTTAAACTGTGAGGCGGGACATAGAGGGAGATACGTTTGGACAGGTAAGCTGGGCCAGAACTGTAACACCGGGATTGTGGTGCAGCTGGCTGAGTGTCAGCTGCATTAAGATCACTCTGACCAAAAGGTCATGAGTTCGAAGCCAGCCCAGGTTGGAGTGGGCTTCCAACCAATTGTGTAGCCTGTTGTCGACTTTGCAACCTGAAAGACAGTTGCATCTGTCAAGTAGGAAAATTAGGTACCACCTTGTGTGGGGAGGCTAAATTAACTAATTTATGAGGCCATAAAAAAGACTCCAGCAAAGCACTCCAGCAAAAAAAGCATGCGGGGAATGCGGAAGTACTTCATCAGTGTCGCAGATGGACGATGAAAGCGACAGCTCCCCTGGTGGCCAGAAAAAGTTAAATAGCCTCTGTGTATGTCTGTATACGTTGTATGTCAAAATTGGCATTGAATGTTTGCCATATATGTGTACACTGTAATCTGCATCCCCTGCGGAGTGAGAAGGGCGGAATATAAATACTGTAAATAAATAAATAACAGACGCACATCAAAGTGGGATGGAAAGACATTGCATATGGAGAGAAAGACAATGTCCAAACCATTTTTGTGTGTGTTTGGACCCAATTGGGTCTCCCCTTCGATCCAAAAGTTGAGAGAATTCTAAAACTCCATCCCCACCCTATCCCCCCCCCCAAACAAATGTTGAGGAGGAAAATATAAATTGTTTTTCAAAAACATTTCATACCACATGTCCACAAAATACTATTGGAACTAATTCTCCCTAACCCTGATGTAGCATCATTCATACAAACTGTGCTGGTATGGCTGTACCAGGAGCTCCAACTTTATTTTCTTTCAGTTTTCTGTTTGCAGTCATAGGGCAGGCCTCCTGTCCATCATAATTAAGCTTTGGTTCCGCCCCTTGTTCAGGGCTCTGGGAGGGAAAGGAGCCATTTTTTGGGCAGTCTCATACAAGGTAGCTAAGCTATAGGACGTAGACCAGCTTCCTTTCTCATTAACCATCCAGGGAAAAAGGAGCACCCAGGGAAAAATAACATCCGGGAATACAGAAGCAGAAATTCCAGGAGAAAGGTCCCAAAAGCTCTGGCTGAGAGCTCACAGCCTCTCAGCCTCACAGCATCAGAGGGAACAGCCCTGAAGTTTCTAAGAATTCTCGAAGGGAGAACAGCATTACAGATCCACGGAACTCCAGCTGAAATATCTTCAAGCCTCGGCTGGTAGGTCTACTCGATACCCAGATGCATTTGGAGTCGGTAGTAGGTCCCACACCGATGAGGCATAGATAGAAAGCAGCCTGGGAGAGGTTAAAAAGGGTTTTTCCTACAGAGAAAGTTTAGTTAATCAAAGTCAGGTACCAGTCCATTGAGGACTAGACTAAGAAAGCCTTGAAGTGTTGTTTGAACCATTGAAGATTTGTTGTTTGTTCCATAATAAAGACTTTGTTGCATCATTAAAGACTCTAAAGACCATCACTTCAGAAAAATCCCTGAGAACCTCTCTTTGAGGCACCCTGGCTTCCCGCTGGGCTTAAAGTATACGTCCTATAGAAAAGTACAGCTGTTACAGGCCCAGCGTGCAACAGAACACAAACAGACATTGAAACCCAAGTGATTCTTTGGTCAGTTCTGGACTGCAGTTTGAAGGCGGTTTGACAGTATAGTGTTTATATAATGCACACTGCAAAGGTGTGCTGCAGCACATTTATGGGGTTTTAAACCATGATAAGCAAAATCCAAATAGAGCACATAATTAACATAAGCACACTCTAATGTAAACCAAATGGCATGGTGAAAGCATGCAAATTTGAATGTCCACAGAATGCAAACTGCTGTGTGAACAATCTAAGTGCTTTGCTGATTTGCAAATGCACATTCCAGCAGGAGGAGTTTGGGAGAAAATCATTGTCCATGACCGTCAAGCTGAGAATATTGCAGATCCTGGAAGTGGTTTGAGGCCAAACTCTGCAATGTGTTCAGGCACCATCTGACAGCTGAACTGGTTCCAGGGCTCACAGTGTAATCATCCACACAACAAAACCACTTCTTTCTATGCTGTTTTCACCGTGGATCAAGTGGTCAGTGTAGATGAGCCCAATGCCAAAGTTGCAGCCATGTTCCTGTCTTTTTGGCAAGCTTCACATGGGCAATTAGTTGCCACTATGCAAACAAAAGCATGGGCTAGACCAGGGATCAAATACTGTGAAGGGCCACATTACCTTCCTCTTAGAGATCTTGGAAAACCATACTTGCTCCTGCAAAAGAATAGTAGAATTTGCCTACAAACAGCTCTAGGAGCTGTGGGAGCTGTTTCACCATGTTTTGTATTCCAAGAAAGGTCTTTCCTGGGCCTAAATCGCCCCAGGAGACCTTCAAAATGTAGTGGAGTTGCAACCCACAATCCCAAGGGACACTTTGGAGCATTTGGGGCAGAAAATATTTGGGTTGTTGTAAGTTTTTTGGGCTGTTATGGCCATGTAACAGAAGCATTATCTCCTACCAGTTGATACAACTCCGAAGCTTTGTGTGGTGGAGTGGTAAAACTCAGTCCTGTGCCACATGAGCTGCCTTGTCCCTAGCAGGATAGTTGTGGCTATTAGGAAGAGATGACTAGTAATACAATCTAAAATTTCCCTTATTCCCCAACTTTCACGTCTCTAGCCCCTTTTCCGCATTATTCATGTTGGACCATCTCACAACCAGCAACTGAGTGAGCTCAACTTTTGTGCTCAAAGTCAGTCAATTTGGTTCCTCAATCTACACCAAGACTATATTTGGGGACATTCTAGAGAGAGAGAAAGAAAATTCACCTCTGGAGAAGCTAGAACAACTGTCAGAATAGCCTTAGTAGCCCACAGAATGTCTCAGCCCCTTTACTCTCAGTGTGATAAAAACTCAAAAAATACACATGAGTCTGTTGCTTTAAGTAGAAATGAAAATATAGTTCTATTCACTGTAGATCAAAAACATAAATCAAAACAGGTGAATTGTTCTCACCAATATACAACAAATAATATCTCTGATGAGTCTTCTTCTTTATACGACGATATGCAAACACATAGTTATCAGTAGAATGTCTTTATCTTGCCATAAACAAGCAGTTTCCTTGGCATTCCAAATGGCTTCAGCTTCAGGATGCTGCATAACCACTCCCAGCAACAGCCAAAGGTATCTTCATCTCAAACCAACCATCAAGCTAAGCCAAATACAAATCTCAAAAGCTTGCAAACCTAGTGCCCTGTTATATGCTGAAACAGATAACACACCCAAATAACTTGTGGCAGCTGTAACAGAAAAGGTCCTGATCCGCCCTGTAACTTAGAAAAAGCCTGTTGTAAACCTCTAGTAGCAACAACAACAACTGGCCTCTTTCAGCAGGGCTCTTACATTCCAGCAGTAGATGTGTACAACTGGATCCTGACTATTATATATATCCCATGCACAGACATTAGTGGAAACCTGTCTCCAAAAGAAGTGAAGTTAGGTTACCAGTTGATACAACTCCAAAGCTTTGTGTGGTGGCGTGGCAAAACCCAGCCCTGTGCCACGTGAGCTGTCTTGTCCCTAGCAGGATAGTTATGGATATAAGGAAAAGATAACTAGAAATACCATGTAAGATTTCCCTTGTTCCCCCCGCTTTCAAATCTCTAACCCAGTGTTTCTCAACCTTCCTAATGCCATGACCCCTTAATACGCTTCCTCATGTTATGGTGACCCCCAACCATAAAATTAGTTTCATTGCTACTTCATAACTGTCATTTTGCTGCTGTTATGAATAGTAATGTAAATATCTGATATGCAGGATGTATTTTCATACACTGGACCAAATTTGGCACAAAGACCCAATACACCCAAATTTAAATACTGGTGGGATTGGGGGAGGGTATTGATTTTGTCCTGTGGAGTTGTAGTTGCTGGGATTTATAGTTAACCTACAATCAAAGAGCATTCTGAACTCCACCAACGATAGAATTGAATCAAACTTGGCACACAGAACTCCCATACAACAGAAAATACTGGAGGGGTTTGGTGGGCATTGACCTTGAGTTTTGGGAGTTGTAGTTCACCTACATCAAGAGAGCACTGTGGACTCAAACAATGATGGATCTGGACCAAACTTGGCACGATTTCTCAATATGCCCAAATGTAAACACTAGTGGGGGGGAAAATAGACCTTGACATTTGGGAGTTGTAGTTGCTGGGATTTATAGTTCACCTACAATCAAAGAGCATTCTGAACCCTGCCAAACTTCCCACACAGAACCTCCATGACCAACAAAAAATACTGTGTTTTCTTGTGGTCTTTGGTGACCCCTCTGACACTCCCTCGCGACCCCTCCAGGGGTCCCGACCCCCAGGTTGAGAAACACTGCTCTAACCCCCATATCCACATTATCCATCTTGGATCATCTCACAACCAGTTCAATTTTTGGGCTAAAAGGCAGTCAATTTGGTTCCTCAATCTACTGTTGTGGAAAGACAAACTGCATTGAGAGGAGTTGAATGTGGCAAATTATATCAACTAAACATTTACAAGTTTCATCTTTTTGGCGCAACGTGTTCTTTAGTTGGACAAGAGGAATATGGAGCTCTGGGAGTAAATGCTCCAAAAATATCACCAAAACCTACTCTTCACCAAGCATTGCCCAAATGCTCTTTGCCACAATGACAGACTTTCTACTTCTTGTTGCTTTAAAGAACTAAGATCATTCATATCCCATTTTCCACAACCCAAACCCCATCTTTGTGCCAGCATAAAATTGCAGAAGATACCTCAACATTATTTCCAAGAGTTAACAAACAACCAAGATGGTGGGGAACTATTTCCCTGCCATCAAAAATTTGTGCCAGGATGGGTGAACTGATGCGACAAACTTTACATGTCTGAAAGTACCATTTGCTCTTGAATTCAACCTTGGCTATGTCACAGTGACCTGCTGACTATAAATGTGTGGATTATAATGCATTTTTATTAGAATTCCAAGGTAAACTAGCCTTATAAGAGGAATGTGCAGGTTCCATACAAGTTAGTTTATTGCCACAGTAAATCTTCAAAAGATCAAACAGGCATATTTATAGCCCTGTTCCAGTTGCTCACTTCAATTTGCACAAAGCCAAGAAGAGTTGCCTTGAAACTTGCAGAATTTGACATCAACGTTTAATAAAAAGAACAGGCTCTAACAGGGTCTTGCTCAGCTTGACACCTGCAGTGAATGATATGGAATGGACAGAAAAGCACATACAAAGTTCTGGACAAAGTTTATTTATTTATCGTATCAGAAGCAAACCAAGGGTACAGTTGTAATGTATTTAAAAAACAAAACGTTTGCAAACTTGCCATTCTATTGAATGTCCTTTGACCAGTAGCTGGCCACTTGGAGTGCCTCTGGTATTGCTATAAGGAGGTCCTCCATTGTGCATGTGGCAGGGCTCAGACTGCATTGTAATAGGTGGTTTGTGGTTTACTCTTTTCCACACTCATATGTCGTGAGCTCTGCATCTCATGGTGCCAGAGCGCAGTCTGTTCAGCACCTTCCAGTCTTCTGTGTTCACATGAGAGAGTCTCTCATTTGGTATCAGCCATGGCTTGAGGTTCTGGGTTTTAGCCTGCCACTTTTGGACTCTCACTTGCTGAGGTGTTCCTGCGAATGTCTCTGTAGATCTTAGAAAACTATTTCTTGATTTAAGGTGTTGGGAGTGCTGGCTGATATCCAAATAGAGGATGGGCCAGAAATGTCACCGCTTTGGTCCTTTCATTATTGGCTGCAATATCAGATGCTGCAATATCCGCTAAACAATATGATTTCTGCAATAGTGTGGGGCATAGACATCCTGTGATAATGTGGCATGTCTAATTAAGAGCCACATCCACAGTTTTAGCATGGTGAGATGTGTTCCACACTGGGCATGCATACTCAGCAGCAGAGTAGCAAAGGACAGATGTCTTCACTGTATCTGGTTGAGATTTAAGAAGCTGGAGAAAGTGATAAGGGGGGGGGGGGGGATAATCCAAACAAACCAAAAAGTAAATGCATGTGTTCACTGTATATACTCATGCATAAGTTAACCTCTTGTATAAGTCAAGAACAGCTTTGAGGACCAAAGTTATGGAATTTGATATGACCTGTAAATAAGTTGAGGATCATTCTGCAGATAGGATTGAACAAAACATGCAGAATAATCACAGGATGTCTTAAACCTACACCTGTTGATAAACTCTACAACTTAGGTGGCATTGCCCCCCACCCATTAGCTTTTT
This sequence comes from Anolis sagrei ordinatus, assembly GCF_025583915.1. Lineage (NCBI taxonomy): Eukaryota > Metazoa > Chordata > Lepidosauria > Squamata > Anolidae > Anolis > Anolis sagrei. The sequence continues at coordinate 11,001,855 of NW_026845477.1, read as the reverse complement.
TGGCTGCTGCATCACGCTCTTGGCTCATGTTCAACTTGTTGTCTATGAAAACACCAAGATCTTTCTCACATGGGCAGTTGTTGAGTCAGGTGTCACCCATCCTGTATCTGTGCATTTCATTTTTTCTGCCTAAGTGAAGTATCTTACATTTTGTTAATTTTGAACCAGCTTCCTAATTTGTTAAGGTAATTTTGAATTCTGATCCTGTTCTCTGGAATGATAGGTATCCCTCCCAATTTGGTGCCACCTGCAAACTTGATAAGTACTCCCTCTAAACCTTCATCCACGTCATTAATAATGACATTGAACAGAACTGGGCCCAGGACTGAACCCTCTTCACAGCACTCTACTACTCTACTACCTAGCTCCAGCAGACAAGCGTTCTTTGTCTCACCCTGGTCATTCCATAGATATATAAACCCTTTTTCCTAGTTCCAAAAGACCTCACTACCTCTGAGGATGCTTGCCATAGATGCAGGTGAAACGTCAGGAGAGAATGCCTCTAGGCGATGACCATATAGCCTGAAAAAACCTACACCAACTCTACTAGTCACTTCTTTCCAGGATGAAGAAGAGGAACCATTGGGAAGAAGAACCCTTTGGGTTTGGTCACTTAACCAATTACAGATCCACTTAACAGTAGTATTGCCTAGCCCACATTTTACTAATTTATTTGAAAGAAGATCATGGGGAATCTTGTCAAAGGCCTTACTGAAATCAAGATATACTACATCCACAGCATTCCCTCCATCTACCAAACTTGTAACTCTATTGAAAACAATATAAGATTAGCCCGGCATGACTTGTTTTTGAGAAATCCATGCTGACTTTTAGTAATCACAGCATTCCTTTCTAAATGATTGCAGACTGCCTCCTCCACGATCTGCTCCAAAATCTTTCCTGGTACTGATGTAAGGCTGGTAATTATTTAGATCCTCTTTTTTCCCTTCTTGAAGACAGGGACAACATTTGCCCTCCTCCAGTCTACTGGGACTTCTCCCGGTCTCCAATAATTCTCAAATATTATTGCCAGTGTTTCTGAAATTACTTCTTCTAGTTTGTTCAATACTCTTGGATGTAGTTCACCTGGCCCTGGAGATTTGAATTCTTTTAGAGTAGCCAGGTATTCTTGGACTACTTCTTTACCTATTTTGGGTTGCATTTCCCCTATTGCCTTGTTCGCCCCATACTGCTCAAATTAAATACTGATTTCCTTTTTGGAGAAGACCGAGGCAAAGAAGGTGTTGAGTAATTCTGCCTTTCCCCTATCCCCTGTTATCATTCCACCATCATCTTCACATAGAAGTCCCACTATTTCCTTGTACTTCCTTTTTCTATTGACATAACCAACAACCCCCTTTTAATTGTTTTAATCTCTTTTAAAGGGTCTTTGAGAGCAACAGCAACCACAAGGACAAAGGTTCATCTCTCTACCCAGTTCTGAGCTAAAACTGAGCTATAAAAAGGGTTGGGATTTAACACAGCTGGTTAATCACTATAGATCTTACCAATCAATCATACCAATCGAATAGATTGGTAATAGATGATACCAATCAAAATGTTGGCAGTTCAAAGACTGGGTCGGGGTGAGCACCCGACCTTCAGCCCAGCTTACTCTCCACCTAAACAGTTCAAAAACAGTGATGAGCTGTGAGGAGAGAAATTAGGCACTGCTTAAGTAGCGAGGTATTTTATGGCTCCATAAAGGAAATATCAGAAAATGCCAGTGATCAAAGGAAGGAGGAAATCTATTATAAAGGAGTCTTTATCATAGAGCAGTGGTTCTCAACCTGTGGGTCCCCAGGTGTTTTGGCCTACAACTCCCAGAAATCCCAGCCAGTTTACCAGCTGTTAGGATTTCTGGGAGTTGAAGGCAAAAAACATCTGGGGACCCCAGGTTGAGAACCACTGTCATAGAGGATGGAGTGACAGCACTCCCTTGTGGCCAGAATCAATCACAACCTCCAGGATGCCAAAGCTGGGGAAAATGCCAACATAATACTTCTATCTGTTGTCTGTCTTGTCAGTGAATGAATGAATGAATAAATGAATGTGTATGAATGAATTGTTTATTGTACTAGCCATAGGCCATGACATCAGTAAAATACTAACTTTATAAACACTTTCCAATATAAACCTTAAAACGTAACAAGAATTAAACTAAAACAAGTTCTTTAAAATTATGAAAGCAGAAACATGACAATAACAGTGTCTGCTTTGTGTCATTCCAAACCGTTTCCATTTCTGACCCCCAGTATGGATTTTGCTACTTTGGCTCTGATCTTTTGGGCTGCGATTGCGAATGTGGCAACCTTTAGTGTTATATTTTTAGAATGATCTGCTAGCAAGTCGCAGATCACCGCAGATTGTTGCCATGATGCCCTTTCTTCCAAGAGTGATCCTAGGAGATTTTTCCTAGGGTCATTGTACAAGGGGCAACGTAGCAAATAGTGTGTTAGGTCTTCTATTTCCCCTGTGCCACAAATGCAAAGTCGTTGGGCATGGGGGATCCCTCTGTATCTTCCCTCTAGCCAGTTTGATGGCATTGTTTGGAATCGCAGGGCTGTAAATGCTTTCCTCAGGACCGCTGACGTTAGGTCTTGAAGATATTGTTGACGATATTGGTCACTTTTTAGCCGAGGATACCAGGTAGAGAAACCTTGCAGTTTGCTAATCTGCAAGTTGTCAGCTGCATCCCTCTCAAAGATTTTGTCTCTAATCGCCTTCTTGTCCAGATGCATTAGGGTATTTGTTGACCCATCAAAGTACTGAAGGAGCAAGGCTTGCCAGTATTGTGCCCATCCTCCCTGCTTATACTGCTCCATCATGCATTGCTTTGTTATACTCTCGTCCTCCATTCCCAGGAGCCTCTTCCCATATAAGATGTTAAGCTTATGCATTCTGGCCTTAAGTGAGGGAAGATCCAGGATGCCAAAGCTGGGGAAAATGCCAACATAATACTTCTATCTGTTGTCTGTCTTGTCAGTGTATAACAGCACTGAATGTTTGCCATGTATGTGTTCTGTGATCCGCCCTGAGTCCCCTTCAGGGTGAGAAGAGCAGAATATAAATGCTGTAAATAAATAAATAAATAAATAAACTGGGGGGGGGGGTAGTTTGGGATGTGCTAGCAGCTAGCAAAACAAAAGGTGAAAACAAACCAATGAGAGATAGTAGCAGTACATGATATTTCTTTCAGGAAACAACATCTTGCTTCAACAAAGTCTCCACATCTCAGGGTGAAAACAAAGAGAGGAAGTTACTAGGTTTTTACCAGATTAACTCAAAATACACAGAGGTGATTTTTGCAAATGAGGTCCAATATATGGAGCAACGAACTCCAATTGCTTCAGCATATGTACGTTCATTTCCAGGATACAAAATATGATCAGTGGAGAAGAAGTTCACATTGCAGTTCACAATCTCTCCTTATTGGAAACACAATTCGGTCTGCTGTACACTAGAGCTACATTTCCAATCTGGAATCTCTACTTGCCTTTAGGTTTGAAGAACAACTTGCTCTAAAATAATGTTATATCCCATACACCTCTCTCTGAGGTCTCTTCTACAGACACAGTGAACTTTTGCAGTTGCATACCATGGACTAGCATTTCATTCAAACTGAACCCAAGATCGTTCCCTTACCTTGGCTAGTCGACTCATCTGATCCTCGGAAAGGGTACTGCTAGTTCTCCCTGGAGTCTTAGTGGGCTCGGATCCATCTGCCTCCACGTTGGGCCACACTTTCAGATCATGCATTCCTTGGCGAAACATCCTATCAGAGAAGAAAAGATCTTTTAGTGGACATAGAACGATACTCTGCAGAATCCTGTTCCTTGATCCAGGAAGCAAATGTTTCACTATATTGCACAGGTTTCCTTTTGGGAAAGATGGGAAGGCGTAGGAATGCCAACAGACTGAGGTCTGTTGGAAGCACACTTCTCTATGTCCCACCAGTGGTAGCAATGTGTTGCATTAGAATGTGGAAAATAAACTCCCCTTTCGTGGCAGCCCTGGAATGCCCCTCTCTTCTCAAGCCTAACTGGCACCAAGACTGCTTGTAGTCAACTTTATCACACCAAGTTTATTTTTTAAATTTTTAAACTATTACATTTGACCCGGCCATAGGGTTTTTAAATCCTGCGTGTTATTGTTTACATGTGTGCATATTAATTGTACTGTTTTATTTGCTTATTGCTTTTTGTTTTATTGATGTATTGTCGGGCTTGGCCTCATGTAAGCTGCTCCGAGTCCCCTTGGGGAGATGGTGGCGGGTGTGCTGTTGCACGCTGGGCCTGTGCATAAGACTGTAGACAGGACATAAATTCTGTGTGGCCAACGGGACGCCGGGGCTGCCTCAGATTAAAGGCCCTTGGATTTCCTTAAAACAGAGTCTTTAGATTGCTTAAAGGTTCAACAAATTCTTTATTAATGAAAACAAACAGGTACTTTAAGGCTTTCTTAACAGTCTATTGGCTCTCTCTCAATCTTGTCCACAGGGAACAGGCACTATCTTCATAACTGTAACTAATGGGGAAATCCTTAACTTCTAATCTGGGCAGTCTGTCTTTGCCTCTGTTGGCGTGGAGCCCCTACACCCGGTACCAACTTCTTCTGGCTTCCGTAAGTGACCCTTACCAAGCAGAGCTTTGTAGACCTCTAGGGGAAAAGGAGTTCAGGTTTCAATGATGGTTGACTGAAGTCCCTCCGCAAAGGAGCTGTAAGGCTGTATATCTTCCGGCCAAGCTGTGGGCTGTATCTCCCCGGCCAAGCTGTAGAAGACGAAGCTTTCTACAGGAGCTCTTGGTATTATGTCCTGCATGAAAGGCTTCTCTGTGTGGACTAACCCAAAATGGCTCCTATTCCCTCCAGAACCCAAAAAGGGGTGGGACCAGGGAACCTAACAATAATTGACAGGTGGCTTGCCCTATGATTGCACCCAAAAGAAGCCACCTATCTGCAGAGTCCCTGAAACTTAGGACTACAGCAAACATTCAATGCAAAGCAAACAATATTAGAGCTCCTGGTACAGCTGTACCTGCACAGTGGGATATAAATAAAGTATTATTATTATTATTATTATTATTATTATTATTATTATTATTATTAGCAGGCAAACCACAGTTGCACTAGGACTGCGGCGCAGTTGGCTGGGAGTCAGCTGCATTAAGATCACTACTGACCAAAAGAAATGAGTTTGAAGCCAGCCTGGGTCAGAGTGAGCTTCCAACCAATTTGTGTAGCTTGCTGTCGACCTTTGCAGCCCGAAAGACAATTGCATCTGTCAAGTAGGAAATTTAGGTACCGCTAAATTTACGATGCCATAAAAATCTCCAGCAAGCATGCAAAGAATGAGGAAGTCCAAGATCAAAGCCATCTTGACAGATTAGAGAGATGATTGGCCAAAACTAACAAAATGAAGTTCCACAGTGATAAATGCAAGATACTCCACTTTGGCAGGAAAAACAAATGCAAAGATACAGAATGGGGGACGATGCCTGGCTCGAGAGCAGTACGTGTGAAAAAGATCTTGGAGTCCTTGTGAACAACAAGTTAAACATGAGCCAACAATGTGATGTGGCGGCAAAAAAAGCCAATGGGATTTTGGCCTGCATCAATAGGAGCATAGTGTCTAGATCTAGGGAAGTAATGCTACCTCTCTATTCTGCTTTGGTTAGACCACACCTGGAATATTGTGTCCAATTCTGGGCACCACAATTCAAGAGAGATATTGACAAGCTGGAATGTGTCCAGAGGAGGGCAACTAAAATGATCAAGGGTCTGGAGAACAAGCCCTATGAGGAGCAGCTTAAGGAGCTGGGCATGTTTAGCCTGAAGAAGAGAAGGCTGAGAGGAGATATGATAGCCATGTATAAATATGTGAGAGGAAGTCCTAGGGAGGAGGGAGCAAGCTTGTTTTATGCCTTCTTGGATACTAGGACGTGGAACAATGGCTTCAAACTACAAGAGAGGAGATTCCATCTGAACATGAGGAAGAACTTCCTGACTGTGAGAGCCGTTCAGCAGTGGAACTCTCTGCCCCGGAGTGTGGTAGAGGCTCCTTCTTTGGAAGCTTTTAAACAGAGGCTGGATGGCCATCTGTCAGGGGTGATTTGAATGCAATATTCCTCCTTCTTGGCAGGGGGTTGGACTGGATGGCCCATGAGGTCTCTTCCAACTCTTTGATTCTATATTCATCAGTGTCACAAATGGTCGGTGAAAGGACAGCTCCCCTGGTGGCCAGAATACCCTCAAGAAAAAAGCTGGAAATGTTAAATTGCCTCTGTGTCTGTCTAATATATGTTGCGTGTCTGTGGCATTGAATGTTTGCCATGTATATGTACATTGTAATCCGCCATGAGTCCCCTGCGGAGTGAGAAGGGCGGAATATAAATACTGTAAATAAATAAACAAATAAACCAGTGAAGCTGAGGCAATGGGATTATGCAGAAGTATGATTGCGAGATCACAAATTTATGAACTGGTGTGATTGTGTAACTGAAGAGAGATCCAGTATTGACAGTGATCAACACAGCATGTATCCACTATCAATGCTAGCTTGACTATAATGGAATAGTGGGTTCCTGCCATAAGCACAAACACATACACTCACCTTTTATTTTATTTTGCATTATTCTGCCCCTGCTCCAGAAGTTGAAAAAAGTCATATTATGTCCAAGGTTTTGGGGAGAGAAGGAATAAAGGCAAGACTGAGTGAGGAGAAACACTACAAATGGGCACCTGGATGTTGCCTGGTACAGGCAGTCCCCCAAGTTACAAACAAGATAGGTTCTGTAGGTTTGTTCTTAAGCTGAATCTGTATATAAGTCAGAACAGTTACATTTTAAGTGTAACTCCAGACAAAAGTTATTGTAGGTTTTTTGGGCTATATGGCCATGTTCTAGAGGCATTTTCTCCTGACGTTTCGCCTGCATCTATGGCAAGCATCCTCAGAGGTAGTGAGGTGAGGATGCTTGCCATAGATGCAGGCAAAACGTCAGGAGAGAATGCCTCTAGAACATGGCCATATAGCCCGAAAAACCTACAACAACCCAGTGATTCCGGCCATGAAAGCCTTCGACAATACAAAAATATTGTTTTGTTTTGTTTTTTTGCTTTGGACAGCATAAAGAAGGGTTCACACCCTTTGATATTTGTTTTGCTGTCTGTGCCCATGTTCAGAAGATTTCAGCTCACTCTTTCTTCCTGTGGTAATAGGATTTTGAAACATGTGGCTTGTTGTGGAAACAAGGATTGGTGAGAAAGCGTCAATGGAGACCCCTTTCCCCCATGATAACTCTTTCAGGAGTGAATATTCCTTTCAGGGGGTAGATTTCTCTCACTTCCTGTTGTCTCACCCTCATTTTTAACTATGAGTCATTTGTAAGTTGGATGTTTGTAACTGGGGAACTGCCTATACAGACAAACCAGAACATTGTATTACATTTCTAACAGAACAAAACAAACAAACAGATAAAAAACACACACACAAATTTTGCAGACTTGGTAGTTGATTAAATGTCCTTTGACCAGTCTCTGACCACTTGGAGTGCCTCTGGTGTTGCTGCAAGAAGGTCCTCTATGGTGCATGTGGCAGGGCTCAGGTTGCATTGCAGCAGGTGGTCAGTGGTTTGCTCTTCTCCACACTCGCATGTCGTGGATTCCACTTTGTAGCCCCATTTCTGAAGGTTGGCTCTGCATCTTCTGGTGCCAGAGCACAGTCTGTTCAACGCCTTCCAAGTCGCCCAGTCCTCTGTGTGCCCAGGGGGGAGTCTCTCATTTGGTATCAGCCATTGATTGAGGTTCTGGGTTTGAGCCTGCCACTTTTGGACTCTCGCTTGCTGAGGTGTTCCAGCGAGTGTCTCTGTAGATCTTAGAAAACTATTTCTAGATTTAAGTCGTTGACGTGCTGGCTGATACCCAAACAGGAGTTGAACTGGAGATGTCTCTGCCTTGGTCCTTTCACTATTGGCTGCTACTTCCCGGCGGATGTCAGGTGGTGCAATACCGGCTAAGCAGTGTAATTTCTCCAGTGGTGTAGGGCGCAGACACCCTGTGATAATGCGGCATGTCTCATTAAGAGCCACATCTACTGTTTTAGTGTAGTGAGATGTGTTCCACACTGGGCATGCATACTCAGCAGCAGAGTAGCACAGCGCAAGGGCAGATGTCTTCACTGTATCTGGTTGTGATCCCCAGGTTGTGCCAGTCAGCTTTTGTATGATATTGTTTCTAGCACCCACTTTTTGCTTGATATTCAGGCAGTGCTTCTTGTAGGTCAGAGCACGGTCCAGAGTGACTCCCAGGTATTTGGGTGCACTGCAATGCTCCAGTGGGATTCCTTCCCAGGTAATCTTCAGAGCTCGGGATGCTTGTCTGTTCTTAAGATGAAAAGCACATGTCTGCGTTTTAGATGGATTAGGAATCAGCTGGTTTCCCCTGTAATAGGCAGTAAGAGCACCTAGAGCTTCGGAGAGCTTCTGTTCTACCATCTCAAAGCTCCCTGCTTGAGCAGTAATGGCACGATCATCAGCATAGATGATCTGGCAGTGGCAGTGGCAAACTCAGGGACTGCCTGTACTGTAATAGAAACCAACAAGAAGGAAGAATGTGAACTTACCCATATTTTCCAAAGAGTGAGACTGTCGTTCCCCCAACTGGTACTGCTTTGCCAGGTCCATAGACATCCCATATGGTGAAGGCCACTTGAGCATTCCTTGGCAAATCTGGGTACTTGACCGGCAGTTTCAACCATTCATTCCAGCTGGAGAGAAAGGGATCCATTGTTAGTTGAGACCCTAATGGTTTTACTGGAGGACCAACAACATCCCAGCAAGGCAATTTGGGCTTGTGGAAGCTTGTTGGGAGTCTCTTCAAACAGCTTCCCCCAACCAAGATCCTAACAGATATTTAAGGAGTAATTTCCATCATTCTGGATCAGTAGTCCTGTTGGATGGGACTTGTTGGGTGCAAACGTCCAAAATAGCTGGATGACCTAGGGTTCCCTACTCTTTGCCAAGATGTATTCTCACGTATGTTGACCCTTGATCATTCAAGTCATTGAGGCCCCTTCTAAACTGTCCTTAAGGGCCCTTCCACACAGCCATATAAACCAGAATATCAAGGCAAATAATCCAAAATATCTACTTTGAACTGGGTTGAGTCTACACTGCCATATAATCCAGTTCAATGTGGATTTTATACAGCTGTGCGGAAGGAACCTATACCCCAGGATCTGATTATGGATTATGCGAGTCTCCAGTGAAAATAATCTGGGCTAAACAGATAATCTGGAATCGGATTCTGGGATCTACAGTGTAGAAGGAGCCTGAATTACATTAAGGAATCACCAGATTTCTAAGCACATTTGCACTAATTACATTCATTATGCCCTGCTTTTTCTCTCCACAAGGAGACCCAAGGCAACACTAAGAACATTGCAACCAAAGGAAGTGAAAGCAATTAAAAATCTGGTGGCAATAATAAATTATATTATATTATTAATTTATTAATTTATTTACCTTACTTATATACCACTGTTCTCAGCCCGAAGGCGACTCACAGAGGTTCACAACAAATACGAACAGCAAAAATTCAATGCTACAGTATAGAAACAGTTAACAACCTAACACATTACACAATTAATAAACAGTTACTACAATACCCATACACTCTTATCTCGTCATCAAAAACATGTTCCAGATTCGTCATCCATTGTTCCATTCCAGTGTTCATTAACCAATCATTGCACTAATTATTCGAACGCCTGCTCAAACAGCCAGGTCTTCACTTTTTTGCGGAATACCATTAGAGATGGTGCTAGTCTAATGTCCGTAGGAAGGGTGTTCCACAGCCAAGGAGCCACCACCGAGAAGGCCCTATCTCTCGTCCCCGCCAGTCGAGCTTGAGAAGCAGGCGGGATCGAGAGCAGGGTCTCCCCGGAAGATCTCAAAGTCCTGGTGGGTTCATAGGCAGAGATGCGGTCGGATAGGTATCTTGGGCCGGAACCGTTTAGGGCTTTAAAGGCCAACGCCAGCACTTTGAATTGAGCCCGGTAGCAGATCAGTAGCCAGTGGAGTTGGCGCAACAGGGGGGTTGTATGCTCCCTGCGCTCCGCTCCTGTTAAAATCATGGTTGCCGAGCGTTGGACTAGTTGGAGCTTCTGGGCCGTCTTCAAAGGCAACCCCACGTAGAGAGTGTTGCAGTACTCTAAACGGGATGTAACCAGAGCGTGGACTACCGTGGCCAAGTCAGACTTCCCAAGGTACGCACAAGCTTCCCTGGCGCACAAGGTACTTCCCTGGCGCACAAGCTTTAGCTGTTCAAATGCTCCCCTGGTCACCGCCAAAACCTGGGGCTCCAGGCTCAGCGATGAGTCCAGGGTCACACCCAAGCTGCGAACCTGCGTCTTCAGGGGGAGTGCGGCCCCATCCAGGACAGGCTGTAACCCTATGCCCTGTTCTGCCTTGCGACTGACCAGGAGGACCTCTGTCTTGTCTGGATTCAATTTCAATTTGTTCGCCCTCATCCAGACCGTCACAGCGGCCAAGCACCGGTTCAGGACCTGGACAGCCTCCTTAGTAGCAGGTGGAAAGGAGTGACAGAGTTGGACATCATCCGCGTACAGATGACACCGTACCCCGAAACTCCGGATGATCTCCCCCAGCGGCTTCATGTAGATGTTAAACAACATTAAGAATAAGAATTAAGAGTTATGCCCATAGTCACCCAATTATCACTCTTTTATCCCTTCTACACTGCCACAGAATCATAGCAGAGTTGGAAGAGACCTCATGAGCCATCCAGTCCAACCCCATTCTGCCAAGAAGCAGGACAATCGCATGCAAAGCACCCCCGACAGATGGCCATCTAGCCTTTGCTTAAAAGCCTGCAAAAAAAGAGCTTTCGCCACACTCCAGGGCAGAGAGTTCCACTGCAGAACAGCTCTCCTAATTTTCAGGCGGAATCTACTTTCCTGTAATTTGAAGCCACATCCCAGTCTCCAGGGCAACAGAAAACAAGCCTGCTTCCTCCTCCCTATCACATCCCCTCACATCTTGATACATGGCCCTCATCATGTTTCAGCATTCTCTTCTGAAGGCTAAACACACCCAGCTCTTTAAGCCGCTCCTCACAGGGCTTGTTCTCCAGACCCTTGAACATTTCAGTCTCCGTCCTCAGGACACAGTCCAGCTTGTCAACCTCTCCCTTTAATTTTGGTGCCCAGAATTGGACAGAGTATGATTCCAGGTGTGGTCTGACCAAGATAGAATAGAGGGGGAACATGATTTCCCTGGATCTGCACCATAGATCGATATAATCCAGATTATCAAAGCAGATAATCCATATTATCTGCTTTGAACTGGATTATCTGAGTCTTGTTGTTCATTCGTTCAGTCATCTCCGACTCTTCGTGACCTCATGGACCAGCCCACGCCAGAGCTCCCTGTCGGCCGTCACCACCCCCAGCTCCTTCAAGGTCAGTCCAGTCTACACTGCCATATAATCCAGTCCAAAGCAGATAATTGGGATTTTATATGGTAGTGCGGAAGGGACCTTAGTCTACAATATTGGAGGCAGGAACTTAGTACTGGATTCCTATTAGGTTGCGACCACCAGCATTCCTGAAAATCAGTATGCTGGTAATGGCTACTAGCCACTGCAATCCATTGGAGACTCACTGGCTTCCAATTGTGGTCCAAAACATATTCAGAGAAGGGACTTACTTCCACCTGGTGCTGAAGGCTTTGTAGGAGGTCCGGACAGGAAGTGCAAGGGGTTTCCCTTCTGCAAAGACTTGGCAGGTCACGTATAAGTCCGAGCAGGTCTCCTGGTACAGCCCCGAAAACCTCAGCATGGGATTTTCCAAAACCGCTTTGTAGCTCTTCTGCTCTCTTTTCCCCTCCAAGCTTCCACTAAAGGGAAAAGGTAAACAAAGCAAGTTTCCAAAAAGTCAAGATTGGCACACATTCATAGCTAAACAAATTCATCAGCTAAAGAAATAATTGCTTTCGTTCTCTCTGGAGGCATCTATACTGTGGAATTAATGTGGTTTGAGACCTTATAACTGCCCTGCCCCAACACTATGGAATTCTGGGAGTTGTAGTTTTACAAGGTCTTTAGCTTTGGGCTGTTGTAGGTTTTTTCGGGCAATATGGGCATGTTCTAGAGGCATTCTCTCCTGACATTTCGCCTGCATCTATGGCAAGCATCCTCAGAGGTAGTGAGGTCTGTTGGAAATAGGAAAATGGGTTTATATATCTGTGGAATAACCAGGGTGGGACAAAGGACTATTGTCTGTTGGAGCTAGGTGTGAATGTTTCAACTGTATTAAAAAAACTCTAAAATTAGAACAGCACAACAACAGAGAGGAAACAAACAAGGACATCTAATCACAAGATTGCTCCAGGCACTGCCAGGCCATCAAATGCTAATCAAGGTGGTCAGTTGAAACATTCACACCTAGCTCCAACAGACAAGAGTTCTTTGTCTCACCCTGGTCATTCCACAGATATATAAACCCATTTTCCTAGTTCCAACAGACCTCACTACCTCTGAGGATGCTTGCCATAGATGCAGGCGAAATGTCAGGAGAGAGTGCCTCTAGAACATGGCCAAAAAAACCTACAACAGCCCAGTGATTCCGGCCATGAAAGCCTTCGACAATACATCTTTAGCTTTGCATTGTTGAAGGCTGTTATGGCAGGAGTCACTGGGTTCCTATGAGTTTTTCGGGCTGTATGGCCATATTCCAGTAGCATTCTCTCCTGACGTCTCACCTTCATCTGTGGCTAACGGCATCTTCAGCGATTTGCTCAGAGGTCTGTTGGAAATGAGGCAAGTGGAGTGTATATAGACCTGTGGGATAATGTCCAGGGTGGAATAGAGAACTCTTATCTGTTTAAAGCAAGTGTTAATGTTGCAATTAGCAAACTTTAATAGTATTAAGTAGTCTTGCAAGTAGAAAGCCTGTCTGTTGCGGCCTGGGAGCATCCTTTGTTTGGGAGGTGTTAACAGGCTCTTGATGTATTGTCGAAGGCTTTCATGGTCTAGTTTCTAATAGACCTCACAAACTCTAAGGATGTCTGCCATTGATGCAGGCAAAACGTCAGGAGAGAATGCTACTGGAACATGGCCATACAGCCCAAAAAATTCACAGCAACCCAATTATTATTATTATTATTATTATTATTATTGTTATTATTATTTAAAAACTCTAAAATCACAACAGTAAATAAAGAACAACATTCAAAAACAGGGGCACTCCAGACAAGAAACAATAAGGGAACATCTACTCAACCTCTCAACAAAGGATTCTCCCAGGAAGAAACAAGTCACAACTTGAAAACTGCTAGGCCATTAAATGCTGATCAAGGCAGCCAATTGAAACATTCACACCAACCTCCAACACATTATATATAAATTTACATGTACACAACATCACTGCAAACATACACATTAGGTCCAAGTGTCTGGGATTAGTCTCTGAATATCGGGTTCTTCCAAAGGTCTTGGGATATTTGTGGTATTTTCGTAGAATGTACGCAGTACCAAGAAGTGCTGCCTTCCTTCTGCAGCATGTGGATTTATGTTCTGTCCAAACTAAAGCTTTTCAAGTGCTTTTTGAGGTTTCTTGGAATGCCTCCAAGTACAGCAACCACTGTTGTTCTCCTTTGCCATAAATGATGATGATTTGTTGTTGTTGTTTTCATGTCAGGAGCAACTTGAGAAACTGCAAGTCACTTCTGGTGTGAGAGAATTGGCTGTATGCAAGGACGTTGCCCTGGGGATGCCTGGATGTTTGATATTTTTATCATCCTTGTGGCAGACTTCTCTCATGTCCTCGCACAGAGAGCTGGAGCTGACAGAGGGAGCTCATCCGCACTCTCCCTGGATTTGAACCAGCAACCTTCAGGTCAGCAACCCAACCTTCAAGGTTAACCCCTTGTGCCACCTCAATGATGACGATGCTGGTTAATAATAATAATTTTAATTATTATTATATAATAATATATTATTATATGATATATTGTTATATATATATGTGTGTGTGTGTGTGTGTATGCATGTGTGTATATACATATATACATATATTCATACACTACACACACACACACACACACACACATATATATAATAGGGATCCCCTAGTTGTTCAGTGGGTTAAACTTCTGTGCCAGCAGGACTGAGGACCGACAGGTTGCAGGTTCGAATCCAGGGAGAGCATGGATGAACTCCCTCTGTCAGCTCCAGCTCCTCATGCAGGGACATGAGAGAAGCCTTCCACAAGGATGGTAAAACATCAAAAATATCCAGGCATCCCCTGGGCAACGTCCTTGCAGACTGCCAGTTCTCTCACACCAGAAGCAACTTGCAGTTTCTCAAGTCACTCCTGACACGACAAAAATTATTATTATTACTATTATTTAATTGATCAAAATAAAGGTGAGGAATCTATTACAATCATCATCAAAATTCAAAATCATCATTGCTAAAAAACACATCACACTTTACCTGTATGGTTATTATGACAGGGCTGATGTTGCATCTGCACTGCAGAATTAATGCAGTTTGATACTACATGGATCTGCCCTGGCTCAGTGCTATGGAATCGTGGGATTTGTAGTTTGCATTATCTGGCAGAGAAGGCTGAAGGAAGGAAAAAAAAAACACTTGCAAAACTACAAATCCCAGGATCACACAGCACTGAGCCATTGAAGTTTGGAAGTGCATTAATCCTGCAATGGTGTAGAATGCTGGGAGTTGTAGTCCTGCCATCCCTGGGGGCCCATCTAAACTTGAAGGAAGGGGGTGGGGGAAAAACCTTGCAAAACTACAAATCCCTGGATCCCACAGCACTGAGCCATTGCAGTTTGGAAGTGCATTAATCCTGCAATGGTGTAGAATGCTGGGAGTTGTAGTCCTGCCATTCCTGGGGGCCCATCTAAACTTGAAGGAAGGGGGGGGGAAACCTTGCAAAACTACAAATCCCTGGATCCCACAGCACTGAGCCATTGCAGTTTGGAAGTGCATTAATCCTGCAATGGTGTAGAATGCTGGGAGTTGTAGTCCTGCCATTCCTGGGGGCCCATCTAAACTTGAAGGAAGGGGGGGGGAAACCTTGCAAAACTACAAATCCCTGGATCCCACAGCACTGAGCCATTGCAGTTTGGAAGTGCATTAATCCTGCAATGGTGTAGAATGCTGGGAGTTGTAGTCCTGCCATTCCTGGGGGCCCATCTAAACTTGAAGGAAGGGGGGGGGAAACCTTGCAAAACTACAAATCCCTGGATCCCACAGCACTGAGCCATTGCAGTTTGGAAGTGCATTAATCCTGCAATGGTGTAGAATGCTGGGAGTTGTAGTCCTGCCATTCCTGGGGGCCCATCTAAACTTGAAGGAAGGGGGGGGAAAACCTTGCAAAACTACAAATCCCTGGATCCCACAGCACTGAGCCATTGCAGTTTGGAAGTGCATTAATCCTGCAATGGTGTAGAATGCTGGGAGTTGTAGTCCTGCCATTCCTGGGGACCCCATCCACAATCCCCATGCTTGCATGCATGCACCCCATTGCCTCCAAGGCACTCACATCTTGAGCTGCACATTGATGTCCAAATCACAGCTGTAAACATAATAGAACTTCTCTGCTTCCCCCATGGCGGCTGATCCAGGAACCCTCCCTCCGCTCTTCCTTCCTTCCCCGGGCCGCTGATGCCTTCCCGGGACGCCCCTCCCACCGCTACGCGCAGGCGTTCCTCCAATCAGCGGCCGGCCGGTCTCAAGCAGCCGAGCCCATTGGTGCAGGCGGATTTTCTCCGCCATTTTTTCTAAGGGCACTGAAGGCGGCGCTGTTCCGCCTCGACGTTCCAGTCTTGCCCAAAGGCGTACCCTGTTTATATTCCCCATTCAAAGATGGCGTATGAATCGTACGGACAGATGGCTGCGCTCTGAAAGAAAAGGAAAGATGGCGTTCTCCTTAGTAGTTGCCGGAAGTTGGTTGTTTTCCGTACAAAAGAAGGAGCCAATGACAAATGGGAAGAATGTAGCTTTTAATAATAATAATAATAATAATAATAATAATAATAATAATAATAATAATAATAATAAAAATGGAAGCAGTGTATCATTGATGTAATAATAAAAGAATAAGTTTGCATTAAATAGAAATTAAAATAATCAAATTAAATAATTATAATTAAATTAAATGAATAATAAAATAATAATAATTAAATGAAAATTAAAACAATGAAAATAAAAATAACAAAAAATAAATGAGATTGAAATAATTGAAATAATATTGAATTATTAAAATTAAAATAATCAAATTAAATTATTATAATTAAATTATTAAATAGAAATTAAAATAATCAAATTGAATAATTATAATTAAATTATTAAATAGAAATTAAAATAATCAAATTGAATAATTATAATTAAATTAAATGAATAATAAAATAATAATAATTAAATGAAAATTAAAACAATGAAAATAAAAATAACTAAAATAAATAAAATTGAAATAATGGAAATAATCAAATTAAATTAATATAATTAAATTATTAAATAGAAATTAAGATAATCAAATTAAATAATTATAAATTAAATGAATAATAAAATAAATAAAAATAATCAAATTAAATTATTATAATTAAATTATTAGATAGAAATTAAAATAATCAAATTAAATAATTATAATTAAATTAAACAAATAATAAAATAATAATAATTAAATGAAAATTAAAACAATGATAATAAAAATAACAAAAATAAATACAATTGAAATAATGGAAATAATCAAATTCAATTAATATAATTAAATTATTAAATACAAATTAAAATAATCAAATTAAATAATTATAAATTAAATTAATAATAAAATAATAATAATTAAATGAAAATTAAAACAATGAAAATAAAAATAACAAAAATAAATAAAATTGAAATAATTAAAATAATCAAATTAAATAATTATAATTAAATTAGATTAATAAAATAATAATAATTAAATGAAAATTAAAACAATGAAAATAAAAATAACAAAAATAAATAAGATTGAAATAATGGAAATAAAATTGAATTAAAATAAGGAAAAGAAAATTATATAAAATCAATTTATTAAAATAATAGGAATTAAAATAATGAAAATCAAATTGAATGTTAATAATGATAGTAATAAATAAATAAAAACAGAAGCAGTGTATCATTATTTATATTGATGTAATAATAAAACAATAAGTTTGCATTGTTTGTAAATAGTGAGAATTAAAATTAAAATAATCATATTAATTATAATTAAATTAGATTAGATTAATAAAATAATAATAATTAATTGAAAATTAAAACGATGGAAATGAAAATAAATAAAATAACAAAAATAAATAAATAATAAAATAATGCAAATAAAATTGAATTAAAATAATGAAAAGTAAATTAATGTATTGTTGAAGCCTTAAAATAATGCCATTAAATGAATAATACAATAATGGAAAATTAAATAAGAATTAAAATAATGAAAGTTAAATGAATAATAAAATAATTAAAATAAAATTAAGAATTAAAATAATGAAAGTTAAATGAATAATAAAATAATTAAAATTAAATGAATAAAAAATAAAAATAAAAATAATTAAATTAAAATTAAAATAATAAAATAAATTAAAATAAATAATGAAAATAAAGTTTCTGAACACTGAACCATCAAATGTCACTATGTCAGCCTGTAGTGGTAGCGGTAGCAATAACGACAACAAGTTCTGTTTTAAAGATTCACCGGAAGAGGGAATAATACCTGTTCATATACAGCCCAGTGTTTTGGGGTAAATTAAGACAAAACATCCTATTTACGTGTGTATGTGCCCGAGGGGTTTTTCCGGCTCCCCACCTACCATGAGGCAAGTCCATAAAGAGAAAACAATGCCAGCTGGAGAAGTTAATTCCATCAACAGAAGCTTCAGTCTCCAGAGGGAATTTGGAGATGAGATGCTGCCAGGTGCCAACAGCATACAGATAAAATCTGTATGTTTCATATTTACTAAGCTTGTTTGATTTTTAAAAATGGTTCAAATCTCATTTCGGATGTAGGGGGCACTGGTGGTTCAATTCTAAAGTCAATTCCGATTTTCACAAAAAAAAATTGTCCAAAACTTTTCGAAACTTCTGAGACTTCCGGATCCTTTTGTTAATGGTTTGAAAGTGTTATTTCCTGTTTCATTGGGTGGTCTTTACTTTGAAAGTAGTGGTTTTACTTCAGCAGCGGGGAAAAGCAAATGGGAGGAAATTCACCCTTCTCTGGTTTATAACTCACTTCTCTGGCTTGAGCCAGAGCAAGAAAAGCAAACGGGAGGAAATTCACCCTTCTCTGGTTTATGACTCGCTTCTCTGGCTTGAGCCAGACGCAAGAAAAGCAAACGGGAGGAAATTCACCCTTCTCTGGTTTATGACTCGCTTCTCTGGCTTGAGCCAGATGCAGGAAAAGAAAACGGGAGGAAATTCACCCTTCTCTGGTTTATGACTCGCTTCTCTGGCTTGAGACAGAAGCAAGAAAAGCAAACGGGAGGAAATTCACCCTTCTCTGGTTTATGACTCGCTTCTCTGGCTTGAGCCAGATGCAGGAAAAGCAAACGGGAGGAAATTCACCCTTCTCTGGTTTATGACTCGCTTCTCTGGCTTGAGACAGAAGCAAGAAAAGCAAACGGGAGGAAATTCACCCTTCTCTGGTTTATGACTCGCTTCTCTGGCTTGAGCCAGATGCAGGAAAAGCAAACGGGAGGAAATTCACCCTTCTCTGGTTTATGACTCGCTTCTCTGGCTTGAGACAGAAGCAAGAAAAGCAAACGGGAGGAAATTCACCCTTCTCTGGTTTATGACTCGCTTCTCTGGCTTGAGCCAGACGCAGGAAAAGCAAACGGGAGGAAATTCACCCTTCTCTGGTTTATAACTCACTTCTCTGGCTTGAGGCAGAAGCAAGAAAAGCAAACTGGAGGAAATTCTCCCTTCTCTGGTTTATAAATCACTTCTCTGGCTTGAGCATGATGCAGGAAAAGCAAGGGGGGAATTCACCCTTCTCTGGTTTATAACTAACTTCTCTGGCTTGAGCCAGAAGCAAGAAAAGCAACCGGGAGGAAATTCACCCTTCTCTGGTTTATGACTCGCTTCTCTGGCTTGAGCCAGATGCAGGAAAAGAAAACGGGAGGAAATTCACCCTTCTCTGGTTTATGACTCGCTTCTCTGGCTTGAGACAGAAGCAAGAAAAGCAAACGGGAGGAAATTCACCCTTCTCTGGTTTATGACTCGCTTCTCTGGCTTGAGCCAGATGCAGGAAAAGCAAACGGGAGGAAATTCACCCTTCTCTGGTTTATGACTCGCTTCTCTGGCTTGAGACAGAAGCAAGAAAAGCAAACGGGAGGAAATTCACCCTTCTCTGGTTTATGACTCGCTTCTCTGGCTTGAGCCAGACGCAGGAAAAGCAAACGGGAGGAAATTCACCCTTCTCTGGTTTATAACTCACTTCTCTGGCTTGAGGCAGAAGCAAGAAAAGCAAACTGGAGGAAATTCTCCCTTCTCTGGTTTATAAATCACTTCTCTGGCTTGAGCATGATGCAGGAAAAGCAAGGGGGGAATTCACCCTTCTCTGGTTTATAACTAACTTCTCTGGCTTGAGCCAGAAGCAAGAAAAGCAACCGGGAGGAAATTCACCCTTCTCTGGTTTATAACTCACTTCTCTGGCTTGAGCCAGAAGCAAGAAAAGCAAACGGGAGGAAATTCACCCTTCTCTGGTTTATAACTCACTTCTCTGGCTTGAGCCAGAAGCAAGAAAAGCAAACGGGAGGAAATTCACCCTTCTCTGGTTTATAACTCACTTCTCTGGCTTGAGCCAGAAGCAAGAAAAGCAACGGGAGGAAATTCACCCTTCTCTGGTTTATAACTCACTTCTCTGGCTTGAGCCAGAAGCAAGAAAAGCAAACGGGAGGAAATTCACCCTTCTCTGGTTTATAACTCACTTCTCTGGCTTGAGCCAGAAGCAAGAAAAGCAAACGGGAGGAAATTCACCCTTCCTTGGCTTAAAAATGGCTTAAAAATGGCTTTTCTGGGTTGAGCCAGAAGCAAGAAAAGCAAACGGGAGGAAATTCACCCCTCCTTGGCTTAAAAATGGCTTTAAAATGGCTTTTCTGGGTTGAGCCAGACGCAGGAAAAGCAAACGGGAGGAAATTCACCCTTCTCTGGTTTATAACTGGGTTCTCTGGATTGAGCCAAGGCCAGGGACCAGAAGCAGGGAAAAGCTGAACCTGAGTCGGAAAAAAAAAAGTGAGACTAGCTTTAGAAGGGCAAGGGGACTTCTGGTTTCCTAAAAAAGTTCATAATTGCTTCAAAAAGGCAATCCCACCTGCGTCGCAGGCTTGTTTGGTGGGGACGAGGGACAGGGCCTTCTCTGTCTTTGCCCCTCCAACTTTGGAACACCCTCCCCAAAGACATTAGACGAGCACCCACGTTGGCAGTCTTTAGGAAGAACTTGAAGACCTGGCTATTCCGATGTGCCTTTCCTGAATAGAATAACCTCCAGCACTCCGTCCCAGAAGCACTTTATTAGAGCTTAAGACTCTCTGCACATTGCACTTGCCCAGAATCCCAACATATCACCTCTTACACCCAGCACTTTTTAACCTGTACCCTTCATTGGCCCGGCCCTGGTTTTATTGCATAATAGTGTAATGTTTTGTTGTTGTTATTGCTTATGTTTTTAATTTGCTTGGTATTGTTATTGTCTACTGTTGTTGTGTTGAGGCCTTGGCCTTTGTAAGCCGCATCAAGTCCTTCGGGAGATGCTAGCGGGGTACAAATAAAGTTTAATAATAATAATAATAATTTCTGATTTCATTCCGAATAATGAAGATAACCATGCCTAATATTTACATAACCACTCCATTGTGTCTTGCCCTGTGTTGCATGATTATATCTGATTGTTTTTGAGTACAGATTCTGTACCAGACATCCTTTTAGGCCTGAAAGCAATAAACCTCTGTTCCTTTCCCTCTCAAACTCAATTTGCATGTTCACCTGGTCTTCAAAATAGTGGGGCGCATCAGACACTGGACTCTCATTGAGTCATAGTATCATAGAGTTGGAAGAGATTACATAGGCAATCTAGTCTAACCCCCCGCCATGCAGGAAAGGCACAATCAAAGCACCCCCAAAAGATGGCCACCCAGCCTGTGTTTAATTGCCTCTAAGTAAGGAGGTTCCACCACACTCCAATGCAGAGAGTTCCACTGTTGAACAGCTCTTCTTACTGTCAGGAAGTTCAGGTGGAATTTCCTTTCCTGTAATTTGCGTCCATTGCTCCTAGTCTCCAGAGCAGCAGAAAACAAGCCTCAGACTCCAACTAAAACCTGGAACAGATTAACGAACCTATCTACAAATGAGAGTCACAAAACACCTCTGAATTAAGCTGTGTCCTCCATGTTTCGTGGCATCTTTATCTCAACTTGATTTGTAAGAAATTTCCCTATAAAATCTTCCACTCTTTGTGTTCTTACATTCAACTTTATTCATTTCTGTACTCACACAGCTTTCCCCTCCTGAAACTTGTCACTTTCCATGATCTCTTGTGAATATTATTGAGGGAGGGAAAAAAAAACTGAGATTAAAATTAGCATTTCAAGTGTCTGGGTCTAAAAGCAAACACATTTGCTTTTGTGCGCGTGAAATCAAATATTAGTATTCCACAAGGTGAATATTATGCTAGCTATTAGAGGATGTTATGCTTCTCCAAAGAAACAATCAATGCATCCCGAGGTGGTCAAATATTGCACAAACTGGTAGCCAAAAATTACATACCGCTCAGTACAAAAATAAATATTTCACCCAATGAGACGTCTTCTGATTGTTAAACATGGCTGTAACGCACCAGGTAATGAAGTCAGCATTCTGGAGCCTTCTTTTCCTTTACAAGATGTAACACTGAATCCCATTATAAAGGAAAATTGCCCAATGGATAACACCCCCATCCTATTTTCAGACACGTTTCTAATTTTTGAAACTAATTATGATAAGATTTTTGTTGTTGTTGTCTTTTATATATCGAAATACAACTAAACTTTGGTGTCATTAAGCTTTAATCCTAGTGATCAGTGCCTGTGCAGTTATCAATAAACAATACAGATCTGCATGTACTAGGCAAAATGGGCTCCAAATGCATAAGCGCACCAGACGTTCAGCTCCCCCTCTGCAACCTTCACCTAAACACAGGTTTAGGTTAGTAAAGGTAAAGGCTTCCCCTTGACATTAAGTCTAATCGTGTCCAACTCTGGAGATTGGTGCTCATCTCCATTTCCAAGCCCAAGAGCTGACGTTGTCCATAGACACCTCCAAAGTCATGTGGCCAGCATGACTGCATGGAGTTCAGTTACCTTCCTGCCAAAGCAGAACCTATTGATCTACTCACATTTGCATGTTTTCAAACTGCTAGGTTGGCAGAAGCTAGGGCTAACAGCAGGAGCTCACCTTGCTCCCTGGATTCGAACTGCTGCCTTTCAGTCAGAAAGTTCAGCAGCTCAGCAGTTTAACCCGCTGCACCACCGGGGTTACCCCAGGTGCTATCCCATACTAAAAGAGCTGCAACTACATAATGTAAAGGAAATTATTACCCATGAGTAAATCAAGAAAAGAATTCCAGCCAAATAAGATGGTATATTGACTCTCTTTTTAATGGGCCACGTCTCCCCAGGAAACTTCATATTGTGCTCTTCTTCGTTTGCAAAGTGCGATTGCAGTGTAGCCATGTTAAGATCTCAAATAAAAATTCCAATTACACATTTAATAGCCTGACATTTGTGGGGATGCGGACTAGCGCTAATTCACCTGTTCTGTCTTTTAGCCCCGTGGGGTTAATCGAGTGCAAATGTCTATTCTTATCACAATATGCAAGAAAAATGATTAATTATTTTCCCCTAGAAAAAGCACAGGAAGAAAAGCAAGACAGGTAGCAAGGGGGGATTTATTTTTAAAAGCTATTAATTAATAGTGCATTCCTTCATGCAAATAAATCCCCACTTGGTAGCTCTCTTCTTTCTCTTTGTGTATTTCTGGGGAGAAAATACTTAATGGTGAATGTGTGTGTGTGTGTTAACACGTGATAAAGAATGTTCTCCAAATGTAGCTGTAATACAAGAACTATAATGGCCTGGATGTTCACTGATCAGCAGTAACTGATGATCCCAGCAACTTTAATAAAGTTTAATCAAAAGCTTGGAGTTGCAATCCACAAATATCTGATGGGAAGAATACCTGCAATTAAAATGAACATTCTCCCTAAAATGATGTTTCTTTTCCAAAGAATATCAATATTGTTAAATGATACTTGCTTCAAGCAATTTCTAATTACATTTCTAACAGAACAAAGCAAACAAACAGACAAGATACAAAAATACAAAATACAGAATACAAAATTTATGAGTTTGGTAGTTGATTAAATGTCCTTTGACCAGTATCTGGCCACTTGGAGTGCTTCTGGTGTTGCTGCAAGAAGGTCCTCCATTGTGCATGTGGCTGGGCTCAGGTTGCATTGCAGCAGGTGGTCAGTGGTTTGCTCCTCCACACTCGCATGTCGTGGATTCCACTTTGTAGCCCCATTTCTTGAGGTTGGCTCTGCATCTCGTGGTGCCAGAGCGCAGTCTGTTCAGCGCCTTCCAAGTCGCCCAGTCTTCTGTGTGCCCAGGGGGGAGTCTCTCATTTGGTATCAGCCATTGATAGAGGTTCTGGGTTTGAGCCTGCCACTTTTGGACTCTCGCTTGCTGGGATGTTCCAGCGAGTGTCTCTGTAGATCTTAGAAAACTATTTCTTGATTTAAGTCGTTGACATGCTGACTGATACCCAAACAAAGGATTGGTCCTTTCACTATTGGTTGCTACTTCCCGGCGGATGTCAGGTGGTGCAATACCGGCTAAGCAGTGTAATTTCTCCAGTGGTGTAGGGCGCAGACACCCCGTGATAATGCAGCATGCCGCTTCAAGCAATGAGACAAAGATATTAGCAAATTCAGTTGGAATGACAAAACCCCCAAGAATTAAGATGAAATCATGCAAGATGCCAAAGACAGAGAGAGAGGGTATGGACCTATCAAACTTTAAGCTGTCCTATGAAGCAGCAGCTCTAGTTTGGATAGGAGCCCCCATGGTGCAATGGGTTAAACCCTTGTACCAGCGGGACTGAAGACCGACAGGTCAGAGGTTCAAATCCAGATTCAAATCAAATACATTCTGCCTCCAAAAGAGAAGAGGAAGGGGAGGAAAGGGCAGGGAGGAGGCTTGGAGGGAACCCCCTCCCTCCTGGTCCACCCATGCGATTCCGGCCTGCCATGCTTGGCGGGGATGAGGGACAGGACCTTTTCGGTGGTGGCCCCCCGCCTGTGGAATTTGCTCCCTGGAGAAATTAGGTCATCGTCATCCCTCCTCACCTTTAGAAAAAAGGTTAAAACGTGGCTGTGGGACCAGGCCTTCGGGAAATCAGCTTAAAGGACAATTGATAATGTTTGACTATGGCATGGAAGAGGATTTGGATAAGTTAAGCGGAGTAATCATTAGTAGATGGCTAGCTAAAAAGCCACCAGACGGGCAATAGCTAACCAGAGTGTAAGTATACTGTTTTAATCTTTATTTATTAATGTTCATGTTTAATTGTTATATTTGTTATTCTGTATTTTATGATGCGCCATTGAATTATTGCCAATTGTAAGCTGCCCTGAGTCCCCCCAGGGGTTGAGAAGGGCGGGGTAAAAATGTTCCAAATAAATAAAAAATAAATGCAGCCCCCAAGTTAGAAAGTTTGCCCATGCCTGCTCTAGGTAATAAACACTCCTGACATTAGAAGGACATGATTTAAAATAGGGATGGCATGGATACTTTAAATATATATATAAAAAATAATTGACTCTAATTTGAAGAGTCACCTGCTAAGAAGTACACTATACAGAGTATGGAAGAAATACAAATCAAGACTCTACTTAAAATACCTTTGTGGACATCTGAATGCTCGAATTCGTATGTATGTGCACATAGCACAAAGATATTGGTGCCACCGTGGCGCAATGGGTTAAACCCTTGTGCTGGCTGAACTGTGGACTTGAAGGTCAGCAGTTTGAATCTACAAGCCAGGGTGAGGACCTGTCTATCAGCTCCAATTTCCCATGAGAGAAGCCTCCCACAGGATGGTAAAACATCTGGGTGTCCCCTGGGCAACGTCCTTACAGACGGTCAATTCTCTCACACTAAAAGTGACCTGCTGTTTCTCAAATCACTCCTGGCATGATCGACACACACACACACACACACACACACACACACACAGAGAGAGTTGGGTTGTTGTAGGTTTTTTCGGGCTATATGGCCATGTTCTAGAGGCATTTTCTCCTGATGTTTCGCCTGCATCTATGGCAAGCATCCTAAGAGGTTGTGAGGTCTGCTGGAACTAGGAAAATTGGTTTATATATCTGTGTAATGACCAGGGTGGGACAAAGGACTCTTGTCTACTGGAGCTAGGTGTGAATGTTTCAACTGACCACCTTGATTATCATTTGATTGCCTGTCAGTGCCTGGGGCAATATTTTGTTGAAAGGTGATTAGATGTCCCAGATTGTTTCCGCTTTGTTGTTTTGCTGTTGTAATTTTAGAGGTTTTTTTTATACTGGTAGCCAGATTGTGTTTATTTTCATGGTTTCCTCCTTTCTGTTGAAATTGTCCACATGCTTGTGTATTTCAATGGCTTCTCTGTGTAGTCTGACATGGTGGTTGTGAGAGTGGTCCAGCATTTCTGTGTTCTCAAATAATATGCTATGTCCAGGTTGGTTCTGTCCCACCCTGGTCATCCCGCAAATATATAAACCCATTTTCCTAGTTCCAATAGACCTTACTACCTCTGAGGATGCTTGCCATAGATGCAGGTGAAACGTCAGGAGAAAATGCCTCTAGAACATGGCCATATAGCCTGAAAAATCCTACAACAACCCAGCGATTCCAGCCATGAAAGCCTTCGACAATACAGAAAGAGAGTTGTGCACAAAATAATACGTGTGTACATTGAGTAGTCAGACGTCACATACAACTCCTGGAACAATTCCATTAGCATTGCCTTTGAAAAATCCTGCAAATCTCTTGGGACGACAGGTGGACAAATGCCAGCATGCTGGAAGAAGCAAAGACCACCAGCGTTGAAGCGATGGTCCTCCGCCATCAACTCCGCTAGATTGGCCACGTTGTCCAAATGCCTGACCACCGTCTCCCAAAGCAGTTGCTCTTCTCTGAATTCAATAACGGAAAACAGAATGTTGGAAGGCAGGGAAAAAGATTTAAATATGCGCTCAAAGCCAACCTTAAAAACTGTGACATAGATACCGAGAACTGGGAAGTCCTGGCCCTTGAGTGCTCTAGCTGGAGGTCAACTGTGACCAGCAGTGATGCAGAATTCGAAGAGGCACAAATAGAGGGAGAAAGAGAGAAATGTGCCAAACCAACTCTGACCAGGACTGCCTTCCATCTGGAAACCGATGTCCTCACTGCAGGAGAACATGCAGATCAAGAATAGGGATCCACAGTCACCTACGGACCCACCTCCAAGACACCGCATTTGGACGACAATCTTACTTGGACAACGAGGGATCACCTAAGTAAATAAGTAGCATTGAGTAGTCAGCAAAGATGTTGTCTCAGGCTGCATCGACACAGCCATATAATGTAGCTTAACACTTTATTTATTTATTTACATAATTTCTACTCTGCCCTTCTCACCCCCCCCCCCCGGGGGGGGGGGACTCAGGGCAGCTAACATGGGCAACAATTCAATGCCATAATATCAATACAACGTAAAATAAAATACATAGAAAATTAAACAATGACATTAATTAAAATCACATACTCATATACTAACATAGTCACCTAATCAAAATCACATATCCGTTTCCAATTGTCATAACAATCCTATGGTCTAGTTCAGTGTCTAAAGTGCTGCTATGTCCACTAGCTGAAAGCCTAGCTCCAAAACCACGACTTTAGTTTTTTCCTAAAGGTAAGGAGGGAGGACGCTGATCTAATCTCACTGGGGAGCGAATTCCACAAGCGATTCCACAAGCGGGGGGTCACCACTGAGAAGGCCCTGTCCCTCGTCCCCACCAGACGCGTTTGAGACGCTGGTGGGACCGAGAGGCAGGGCCTCCCCAGTAGATCTTAAATTACGAGGTGGAACGTAGAGAGAGATACGTTCGGATAAGTAAGCTGGGCCGGAGCCGTATAGGGTTTTATAGGCCAAGACCAGCACTTTGAATTGTGCTCAGAGGTGGACCGGCAGCCAGTGGAGCTGACGCATCAGGGGGGTGGTATGTTTCCTGTATGGCGCTCCGGTGAGTAATCTGGCTGCTAGCCGTTGGACTAGTTGAAGTCTCCTAACAGTCTTCAAAGGCAACCCCACGTAGAGTGCGTTGCAGTAATCTATTCGGGATGTAACCAGAGCGTGGACCACCGTGGCCAAGTCAGACTTCCCAAGGTACGGGCACAGCTGGCGAACAAGCTTTAACTGTGCAAAAACTCCCCTGGCCACCGCCGAGACCTGAGGTTCCAGGCTCAGCGATGAGTTCAGGTTCACTCCCAAACTGTGAACCTGCATCTTCAGGGGGAGTGTAACCCCATCCAACACAGGCTGTAATCCTATGCCCCGTTTGGCCTTTCGACCGACCAGAGGACCTCTGTCTTGTCTGGATTCAATTTCAATTTGTTAGCCCTCATCCAGTCCGACACAGCAGCCAGTGTAGACTCATATAATGCAGTTAATGAGTCTGCACGGACCAATTATATGTTTCAGGCACATTATATGGCAGTCTCCACGGGTCCTCAGCCTCTGATAGGTAAGATTTTGGAATATTTGGGATTTTGGGATTCTGGAATACAGTTAACATGAAATCTGGAAAAAAAATCCAAAGAACTTTTAGTCCCAAGTATTTTGGAGAAGGGATCCTCAGTCTGTACTTCTACTGCTATCTCCTTTGAAGAAAAGCACATAGAAATATTATTTCCCTCCAGGAATGCAAATTCCATTGCAGCCACTAGATGGGAGTAAAACATAAGAATTGAGGCAGGAAAATGGGGATCTTTTCAGAGGGCTGGTCTGAGAAGTAGACTGATGGATAGATGGATAGACAGATAGACAGAGGGACGGATAGATTTAACACTGTGCACCAGCCGGACAAAGGAGGAGGAAGAGGAAGCAAAAACCAAACAAAAATAACAGCAAAATACTATATATCTATATATCTTCCTTGCTTTGCCTTCTTTTTTTGTTCTTGGACGGAAAAAGAAAAATGGGCATTTCAAAAATGTTCCTGATTAGTTTGGAACAAAAAGATGATGCATCCATGCGGGATGAATCATGAGGCGCAGGGCTTTCTGTCACCCTGATATAGACCTGAAATGCTTAGCTTGGATTTATAGTGCCGTCTATGAGCCGCAAGACTCTGTTTACTCATAGGGGAGAATTGGGTGCCGCTCCGGCCGTGCCTCAGCGTGATCGGCCACTATATCACCCTGATGGATCCGGAAGACACAATAACTCTCCGTCTCCATACGAAGCACTACAGTAGATTCTTTATCAACTCTCTTTGGTTTTAATCTCATCTCTTGGGGAATAACGCAACCCCCTCCCCATCTCTCACTTTGATACACTCACAAAGACACACATCCACACATCGTTGTAATTCTTTGCCAGAGAATAATCAATTTGTTCTTGGAGTACGCAAGGGACATAACTGTCTGCTGGCCAAACTCTGAAGCAGGAAGTGAATTTTCAGCTTGGAAACACAACTTGAAATAGAAAGCCCTTTAACTCTACACAACTATACTATGGCCTCGTCTACACTGCCAGGAAGTAGCAACCAATAGTGAAAGGACCAAGGCAGTGACATCTCCAGCCCATGCTAGAAACAATATCATATGAAAGCTGACTGGCACAACCTGGGGATCACAACCAGACACAGTGAAGACATCTGCCCTTGCGCTATGCTACTCTGCTGCTGAGTACGCATGCCCAGTGTGGAACACATCTCACCACGCTAAAACAGTGGATGTGGCTCTTAATGAGACATGCCGCATTATCATGGGGTGTCTGCGCCCTACACCACTGGAGAAATTACACTGCTTAGCCGGTATTGCACCACCTGACATCTGTCGGGAAGTAGCAGCCAATAGTGAAAGGACCAAGGCAGAGACATCTCCAGCTCATCCCCTGTTTGGGTATCAGCCAGCACGTCAACGACTTAAATAGAAATAGGTTTCTAAGATCTACAGAGACACTCGCTGGAACACCTCAGCAAGCGAGAGTCCAAAAGTGGCAGGCTCAAACCCAGAACCTCAACCAATGGCTGATACCAAATGAGAGACTCCCCCTGGGCACACAGAAGACTGGGTGACTTGGAAGGTGCTGAACAGACTGCACTCTGGCACCACGAGATGCAGAGCCAACCTCAAGAAATGGGGCCACAAAGTGGAATCCACATGCGAGTGTGGAGAAGAGCAAACCACTGACCACCTGCTGCAATGCAACCTGAGCCCTGCCACATGCACAATGGAGCACCTTCTTGCAGCAACACCAGAAGCACTCCAAGTGGCCAGATACTGGTCAAAGGACATTTAATCAACTACCAAACTCGCAAATTTTGTATTTTGTCTGTTTGTTTGTTTTGTTCTGTTAGAAATGTAATACAATTGACTGGTTGCCCTGACACGACAAATAAATAAATCTCAAGCCCATCCCCTGTTCAGATATCAGCTAGCACGCCAATGCCTTAAATCAAGGAATAGTTTTCTAAGATCTACAGAGACACTCACAGGAACACCTCAGCAAGCAAGAGTCCAAGAGTGGCAGGCTAAAACCCAGAACCTCAAGCCATATCTCACACCAAATGAGAGACTCCTTCCTTGGCACACAGAAGACTGGGTGACTTGGAAGGTACTGAACAGACTGTGCTCTGGCACCATGAGATGCAGAGCCATCTGTAAGAAATGGGGCTACTAAGTGGAATCCACGACATGCAAGTGTGGAGAAGAGCAAACCACAGACCACCTATTACAATGCAACCTGAGCCCTGCCACATGCACAATGGAGGACTTTCTTTCTGTAGTGTAGAGAGACCACAATTGCTATCTGATTAAACAATAGGAAAAAAACATCAACATAGTAAGAGATATTTGATAGTGAAGTATGCTGCCTCAAACTGTGGTGGAGTCCATATCTTACTATTGAAGACCCCCTGCCCCACCCCTAATAAAAAGAAGAAATAATTTGATCTCTGTAGGAATTATAGTTTTCCAAGGATGGAGGGCCAGATGATCTGGAAATGGCCTCTCTCCCCATGACGTCCCTCAAGCCTCCCAAGGATAGGACCAGCAGCAGCCCGCACTTCATACCCCCTGAGCTCCTGCACATGGACACATAGCCAGTCTGCTCCAGCAAATCTCTGCAGCCTCAATGGCGATCATCCAGGTATTCCTCTCCCTCCTTCCCAGCCATGGCTAAATCCTTGTGCCGGCTGACCTGCTGACCTGAAGGGTGAGCTCCCATCTGTCAGCTTGTGGGGACATGAAAGAAACTTCCCATAGGATGGTAAAACATCCAGGCATCCTCTGGGCAATGTCCTTGCAGACGGCCAATTCTCTCACACCAGAAGCAAGTCGCTTCAGGTATGAGAAAAAGCATGGAGGGACAAGCTAGATGGTTACTATGTATATAAACAAGCTCCATTACCCCAGCCCCTGCTACTATGTATCTCTTTATATTTCTTTTATTATTTTAAAATTATTTTCCTTTTTTGAATATGCGCACAAGCATAAACCACACATAAGGCAAATTACCTTTTTCATCTTATGCTCACCTCCTTCTTCCCTCTCTATGAATCTATTCCAAGCACAACACAAGCTCTCTTCTATATTGTTTATTTATTATTATTTGAAACACAACAAGATGAATTCACAGCAGACAAGATCACTGGTTGTTGTATTGGATCACACATCGGACACTTCCCAAGTATACATTCCCAGATAATCCAGGTCATCAAAGCAGAAAATCCACATTGTCTGATTTGAACTGGATTATCTTAGTCTACATTGCCATATAATCCAGTTCAAAGCAGATAATGTGGATTTTTATGGCAGTGTAGAAGGGGGCCCCAGTGGTTCCGTGGAGATCCAAACCTGGTTCTCTAGAGTTGTAATCCAAAGCTTAAACTAAGGCACGATGCTTCCCTCCTATATAGAAAGAAAGCTCTCAGGGCAGCATACCTTTAAAATCAATGGAAACAGATTAAAACAATTTAAAACAGGAAAAAATCAATAGGCTAAAAACGTATTAAACATGATGAACAACAAATAAACAGGTTTAAAAGATTAGATCAATTAGTATTTTAGGATTAATCAGTGAAGCCCAGAGGCTTTCATAACAGCCCAGTTTGGGTTGCTTTTGTCGTTGTGTCCCTTAAAGCCACTTCCAATTTATGGAGGTTCTATGGTCAACTGGGAGCTGGGGGACCTTGAGGGAGCTGGGGGTGGTAACGGCCGACAGGGAGCTCTGGCGTGGGCTGGTCCAGGAGGTCACAAAGAGTCGGAGACGACTGAATGAATGAACAACATGGTCAACTGGTCATGGGGATTTCTTGGAAAGATTTGTGCAAAAGAGGTTTACTATTCCCTTCATCTTGGGCTGGATCTACACTGCCCTATATCCTAGGATCTCATCCCAGATTATCTGTTTATCCCAGGGCCCTTCCACACAACCATATAACCCAGAATATCAAGGCAGAAAATCCCACACAATATCTGCTTTGAACTGGTTTATCTGAGTCCACACTGCCATATATTCCAGTTCCAAGCAGAAAATGTGAGGTTTTATTCAGCTGTGTGGAAGGGGCCCCAGATTATCTGGTAACGGAGACTCACATAATCCAGTTCAATGCAAATAATCTGGGATCAGATCCTGGATATAGATCAGATCCTGGAATATAAGGCAGTGAAGATCCAGCCTTAGAGTGAGAGAGTATATTTCCCAATGTCACCCAGTGGGTTCCTATGGCCAATGGACTGGGGCATGGCTTCTCAAAGCTCCTCCAGATGTTTTGGATTTCAGTTTGCAGAAATCCCAGTCAGTTTACTAGTTGTTAGGAATTATGGGAGCTGAAGTCAAAAACATTTGGAGGAGCAGAGTTTGAGAAAGACTGGACTAGAAGATTTGATCAGGCTGAATCTACACTGCCCTATATCCCAGGATCTGATCCCAGATTATCTGCTTTGAACTGGGTTACATGAATCTACACTGCCAGATAATATGGGATAAGAAGATAATCTGGGATCAGATCTTGGGATATATGGCAGCGTAGATCCAACTTCATAGTCTTACTTTCTCATTCAAACCACTATACCTGTGTTTTGGAAGTTTGGTCTTCCAGATGTTTTGGGCTTCTGCTCCCAGAATTCTTGACTGTTGACCAAGCTGGCTAGAGCTTCTGAGATAGCTGGAGTGCCCAAGTTTGGGAACTACTGGACTCCACGTTTATCTGTTACCTAGATGAAACCAGTGTTGGTGCCAATTGGAGTTGAATGGAGAGGTCATTCCACAAGGGACATAGCTGAGAAGAGTGCATTCCACTTCTTCATTGACATCACTAGTGGGACATAGAGGAGAATGATCTTCTCCTTTCTTCAAGCCCATCTTTTTGGTTGCCCCTTGAAGAGCCATTTACTGTCTAGTGCAATGGTTCTCAACCTGGGGTCCCCAGATGTTTTTGGCCTTCAACTCCCAGAAATCCTGACAGCTGGGAGTTGTAGGCCAAAAACATCTGGGGACCCTAGGTTGAGAACCACTGGTATAGTGGAAAGTGGCAGTGTCTGTGTTGGAGCAGCACCGAGCTCTGCTTCTATAGCCGAACAATTCATAGCGAGCATTTTCTCTCAAGGATCCCCCAGCTGTCACAAAATATCCTGTCATTGCTCTGCATCCATCCCATAGAATCATAGAGATACCCTAGGTCATCCACTCCAACCCCCTGCCAAGAAGCAGGAAAGTCACATTCAAAGCACCCCCAACAGATGACCATCCAGCCTCCAAGGAAAGAGCCTCCACCATACTTCATTGATAGGTAAGTAGCTAGATGCTGGGTCCTCACACACATCACATGGTACATGACCGTGTTGGAAGAACTACAATAGCCTTAATCTATCTCATAGAATCATAGAGTCGGAAGACACCTCCTGGGCCATCCAGTCCAACCCCTGCCAAGTAGCAGGACAATCACATTCAAAGCACCCCCGACAGATGACCATCCAGCCTCCAAGGAATAGGAAATAGGAAAGTAGCTAGATGCTGAGCCCTCACACACATCACATGGTACGTGTCCATGTTGGAAGAACTACAATAGCCTTAATCTATCTCATAGAATCAGAGTCGGAAGAGACCTCCTGGGCCATCCAATCCAACCCCCTGCCAAGAAGCAGGACAATCACATTCAAAGCACCCCCCTGACAGATGACCATCCAGCCTTCAAAGAAGGAGCCTCCACCTCACTTGATCAATAGGAACGTAGCTGAATGCTGAGTCCTCACACACATCACATGGTACGTGACCATGTTGGGGGAACGACAACAGCCTTAAAAGTTGTGTTGAGTGTCCATTGTACAATTATAGCCCATGGGTGACTGTGGGGTCAATAATTATACGTACCAAGTTACTCTCAGTGTGCAACCAATACTAGAAAGGAAGAGCTTGTACACAACAAGACTGACAAATGTGCATTGGGAGCATCCAACAAACATTAGAAATACCTGATGCTCATTAGGACCAATCAGTGTGCATTGAAGTACCATAAACATATTGGAACACTATAGTTGATCCCAAGCATTTATACAATATAGTGCTTAGTATGCCTGCCAGCCCTATAGTTTTATAATACTGTGATTTCTTTCCTCCAAATTTTACCAATACTGTTGCATGCACAAAAAGTCTCACTGAGAAATTTGCTCATCTGTAGCTTTAAAATCCCAAGCAAGTATGGAAAAAAAATGATTGTAACAAGGAGGAACACATCAAAATGAGGACTGTTGACTTCATGCCTTTCTTTTGGGCTCTTCAGAAGCATCCTAACAGTCAGAAATATTGGAGAAAGTTGCTTAGTTGGACTACAATATGTTGCGGCAGATGGAGCTTTTGATCGGGCGGGTGTTTGCATTTCTGTTTTATTATGTTTTTAATGTGTTTTAAAAACTACTTTCAACTAGTGTGTTTGTGTTTTGAAAATAGAAGTTGGTTTAATTGTGTTTTAACTTTTGTATTAAGTGGGCAGTTTTTGGTTGCATTGTGTTTTTAAGATATTGGAAGGAATTAGAGAAGAAATAAAGAAATTGTGCAGATCCTGTCTGATTTTGCAAGTTAAGAAGAGTTGGTGTTGGTTAGTACTTAGATGGAAAACTGTTGATGAGTGCTATAAGCTCTAAGTCACAGGAGAGGGCTAGCAAAACCATATTGGACTGTTCCTATAGGACAATTTACCAGCTGTTAGGATTTCTGGGAGTTGAAGGCCAAAATATCTGGGGACCCACAGGTTGAGAACCACTGCTATAGGGTCACCATAAATCAACAGGTGACTTGGAGGCATACAGACAGGAAAGCTTCATTTAGGTCCCTTCTACACTGCCCTATATCCTAGGATCTGATCCTAGATTATCTGCTTTAAACTGGATTACATGAGTTTCCACAGCTAGGTAATCTGAAATAACAAGATAACAAGATATAATAATAACAAGATAATAACAAGATATTTATTTACTAAATTAATTTCTACCCCAACTTTCTCGACCCGAGAGGGGACTCAAAGCGGCTTAAAAATCTGGCAAAAATTAAATGCAGCACAGGTAACAATAAAACACATCTCATAAAAATATAAACCATATAAACAATTAAAACTTAATCTATCAAACAGAATAAAAACCACATATAAGGTGCCAAGTTATGGTCTCATATCCTGGGATCTAATCTGGGATTAGGTAAAGGTAAAGATTGTCCCCTGACATTAAGTCCAGTCATGTCTGACTCTGGGGTGTGGTGCTCATCTCCATTTCTAAACTGAAGAGCCAGCATTGTCCATAGACACCTCCAAGGTCATGTGGCCAGCATTACCGCATGGAGCGCCGTTACCTTCCCACCGGAGCGGTACCTATTGATCTACTCACATTTGCATGTTTTCGAACTGCTAGGTTGGCAGAAGCTAGGGCTGACAGCGGAAGCTCACGCCGCTCCCTGGAATCGAACCTGCGACCTTTTGGTCAACAAGCTCAGCAGCTCAGTGCTTTAACCCACTGCGCCACTGGGGGTACCAAGATCCTAGGATATTGGGGCAGTGAGTAAGGGACCTTAAATACCCTAAAGACACTAGAATTCTCTCTGATCTTGGAAGCTATGCTAGGCCCTATCTACACTGCCATATAAAATTCAGACTATCTGTTTTGAGGAGGAGGGAGCAAGCTTGTTTTCTGCTGCGCTGGAGAGTAGGGCGCAGTGGAACAGAGGCTTCAAACTACAAGAAAGGAGATTCCACCTGAACATTAGGAAGAACTTCCTGACTGTGAGAGCTGTTCAGCAGTGGAACTCTCTGCCCTGGAGTGTGGTGGAGGCTCCTTCTTTGGAGGCTTTTAAACAGAGGCTGGATGGCCATGCAATTTTCCTCCTTCTTGGCAGTGGGCTGGACTGGATGGCTCATGAGGTCTCTTCTAACTTATGATTCTAAATTGATTATATGGCAGTATAGGCTCATATAGGTGATCCAGGCTACGGTCATCTCAAGACTGGACTACTGTAACACCCTCTACATTGGCCTTCCTCTGCTGGTGATCCAGAAGCTCAAGTTGGTACAAAATGCAGCTGCTCGGCTTCTTGCAGGAATTCCAATGAGATGCGACATAATACCAATCTTACTGCAGCTGCATTGGTTACTAATTGAGCACCGGATCACTTTCAAAGTGATGGTACTCACCTTTAAGGCCTTGCATGGTCTGGGGCCGATGCACCTGAGGGACCGCCTCACCCCCTACCAACCTCAGAGATCCCTCTGTTTTGAGGACCAATATTTATTGGAAATTCCCAGTGTCAAGACCTTGCGTCTAACAGCAACCAGACGCAGAGCCTTTACAGCATTGGCACCATCGCTCTGGAATACTCTGCCACCTGAAGTCCGTGCCTTGCGGGACTTACCAGCTTTCCGCAGGGCATGTAAGACATATCTGTTTCGACAGGCCTTTGATCTTTGATATTGTTGTTTTTAAATTGTTTTAAATTGTTTTTAAATTGTGTTCGATTTTAGCCTACTTCCAACAGACCTCACTACCTCAGAGATTGCTTGCCATAGATGCAGGCGAAACGTCAGGAGAGAATGCCTCTAGACCATGGCCATATAGCCTGGAAAAACCTACAACAACCCATGGATTCCGGCCATGAAAGCCTTCGACAATACTTTGATATTGTTGTTTTTAAATTGTTTTTATATTGTTTTAAATTGTTTTAAAATTGTGTTCGATTTTAGCCTCTTCTTGTAAGCCGCTCCAAGCCCCAGGGGAGTGGCGGCATATAAGTTTGAATAACAAACAAACAAACAAATAAATAAATAAAACCCAGTTCAAAGCAGATTATCTGAATAATCTGTTTTGATAATCTGGATTATATGACAGTGTAAAAGGTGCCCAAGTCAACAAGTAACTTGAAGCACATACATAAGCAAACATCCTCTTGAATCCAGTGCTGGAGATATGGCAAGAAAATTAATAATCAATTATTCCACCTTTCCAATTAGAGTTGTGATCTAAAAATAAATTTCCTATATCACACAAAAGCAGGTGACTGAACTCAAGTAGCTGGTTTTTGAGAAGATGAGTAGACCTTTGGTTGATCCTACCAGTCTTCTTGAGGACCATCCCTTTCCTCTCCCAAAGGCCTTCCTCCAAAGAGGCTCTTCAGTGGAGTCTTTTGGAAGCTCGCAATTTATCCCCTGCCTCTTTCCCCATCTCCTCCTCCTCCCCTCCTTTCCCTCCCCCCTTCTTGTGTGTTTGCGCTAATGTTCTGAACATCTACGCCACATAGCTGATGATTATTTGCCAGACAGAGCGACTTAATGCAGATCTGCAAGCTGTTCCCATTTGTTAAATGTCAGAAAAACACATGCGAGTCAGTGGCTTTAGCACTTAACTGCCAGCTGGTACTTCTGAAAGGAGGGGACAAATGACACTCTATCAAACAGCAGGCTTTCAAAAGAAGAGGGGACCTGTTCCAGAACTGTGGTTCGGATGCTCTTTTAACAACATAAGCAAAACAAGGAGCATCCCTCCCACTTCTCTCCCTTCCTCCCTCCTGCCACCCAAGTCTCTCTTTCACTATTTTCGATTGAGACCCAGCCTTGCATTTGTTTTTGTTTTGCAGTAAAAATGGTTCTTGGTGACACAGTAAGACCAGAATTTCTCAGAAAAAAAATAGACAGAGTTAATTCACTTCAATGCTTGGCAGGCATTGTTTCCTGTACTGAAGCAACAGAAGATATGGAATAACAGTACCAGTGTAGAATTTAAAAAATCTCCCACAAACTTTTTTTCCTAATTGGACTGTGTCTAATGAATGACCCAATGGACAGACAATGGGGGAGTTTACCATTTGGCATTGAGAAAAATGCCAGAAAGAAAACCAGTACATACATGCACTGTGGTCAAATGTTCTGTTTGTTGTTTATTCATTCAGTTGCTTCCAACTCTCTATGAGCTCATGGACCAGCCCAGGCCAGAGCTCCCTGTCGGTTGTCACCACCCCCAGCTCCTTCAAGGTCAAGCTAGTCACTTCAAGGATGCCATCCATTCATCTTGCCCTTGGTCGGCCCCTCTTCCTTTTGCCTTCCATTTTCCCCAGCATAATTGTCTTCTCTAAGCTTTCCTGTCTTCTCATGGTGTGGCCAAAATACTTCATCTTTGCCTCTAATATCCTTCCCTCCAGTGAGCAGTCGGGCTTTATTTCCTGAAGCATGGACTGGTTGGATCTTGGCATTCTCAGAATACCAAAAGCATTTTCTCTTCCTTCGCTTACCCTTCCTTATGGTTAGCTCTCACATCCATAGGTTACTATGGGAATACAATTGCTTTAACTATGTGGATCTTGGTTGCCAGTGTGATGTCTCTACTCTTCACTATTTTTTTAAGATTGGTCATTGCTCTCCTCCCAAGAAGTAAACATCTTCTGATTTCCTGGCTGCAGCCTGCATCTGCAGTAATCTTTGCACCTAAAAATACAAAGTCTGTCACAGCCTCCACGTTTTCTCCCTTTATTTTCCAGTCAGTTTCGTTGCCATAATCTTGTTGTTTTTAATGTTTAACTGCAACCCAGCTTTTGCACTTCTTCTTTCACCTTGGTTACCATCAAAGTGGTAACATCTGCATATCTAAGATTGTTAGTGTTTCATCTGGAAATATTAACTCCAGCCTCAGATTCATCAAGACTCTCATGTTGCATAATGAGTTCTGCAAATGTGCTGTATTGAAGTCAATTCTCCCATTTTCCCAGTTTCCTCTGCTGACATTTTTCTTGCCCTTTCATATCCACAGATTTTGCACCCACAGATTCAGTCTCCTCTGTGATGCAGATAATGGGATGGGCCATCCCATGTCCTTTGGCTGCCTGAGCCTA
The DNA here is from genome assembly GCF_025583915.1 of Anolis sagrei ordinatus. Classification (NCBI taxonomy): domain Eukaryota; kingdom Metazoa; phylum Chordata; class Lepidosauria; order Squamata; family Anolidae; genus Anolis; species Anolis sagrei. Next base: position 10,963,125 of record NW_026845477.1, on the reverse strand, counting down.
GTGAATATTGGATGGCCAAATAAACAGTTGCAGTCAGTTTCGTCTCTGAACCAGTCCAACTGGTTACATGAGCACCAAGTCATGGTTTGCTCTGTATTCTCGAGGAGAATTTGGAGCAACCTGCAACTTCTGTTAGTGTGATTCAAGCCATGTTAAGTGGACTTGGCCCATATTAACCCAAATCAGTTCCAGGCATCTTGCAGCTGATTTGCCCCTTCCAGTGATTACAGAGTTCAACAAAGAAGGATTTCTCTCATCCTGACTTGTGTCAGAGATGTAAATCTTTGACTATTTCACCTGTGCATGCAAAGGCAAATCATTACCATAACTTTCTCCTTCCTGAAAAAGAAAATTATTTGCAACATTGTCCCTGCATTTGCAAATTATACAAATTGAAATATTGCTCTGCAGAAATATAGCATAGAGTTTTCTGCAAGGAAAAAGTGTTTCTGCTCAGAAAAAAACAATATGCATTTCTGTGCACAAAAATACCCAAATTGGAGATCACTGAACACAATTTTGAATCTCTATAAATATCTGTCCCAGTACGGTTTCTTAAGTATCTGGACTCCTCTTTTTATTTTGGCTGGAAAATGAATAATTGTCTATGTTCTTTCCATCCCAGATTAGTGCTATTCCATTGTTTATTTCTTAAAATGCTAAGGAAAATGGGCAATGTTATATATGGCTCAACCTCTGTAGATGAGCAAGACATTTTCAGCAGATGGTCTGAACTTTTTTGACACTATTCATTCTGCTTCTTAAAACTCTTAGCCAAAATTAGGCAATGAGTGAAGAAAAGAAACATTCCCCTTTTTTTCCTCCCCTAAGACTTTCGTTCCTGACAATTTTCATAAATCAAGGGAACATCTGCAAGTGTAAATGTTAAATAAGTATTCACAGTTAATTTTTAATCAACTAACAACAGCAACGTGTTAATTGGATGTCATTACGCAAGCGTAACTGGATGCCTCAGTGCTGTCCTGAAGCAAAGAAATGCTACCCTTTTGTTTATCCTCCTGGCTCCTTGGAGAAATAAATAAATGCATCTCTATCTCATCCGTGTCAATCTCTGAAGCTAGGCAACTTTGCTGTTAAAGTTCACTCTCTGTTTGGAGAAATGATGATAGAATCATAAAATCATAGAGTTGGAACAAAACACAAGGACACTCCAGTTCAACACCATTTTGTCATGCAGGAAGGCACAATCAAATCACTCCTGACAGGTGGCCGCAGGGTGGTGACTCCACTAGACGTGGCAGTCCAGTCAGGGATAAGAGAGGCAGACTATGTTTAGGGCACCTTTTCTAGCCCCTTCCCCGTATGGGGTGAGCAGAGTGGATCCTAAAAAGGGCTGCTCAGTCATGGATACAGCTGCTGAAATACTCAACTGTCTCAGACCTTGAGGTAGAATGACTTAGTCCATATCCACCACCCATGTGCCAGTCTGTAACTAGGGGCTTCCAGATTTCACAGTCATTCCCCTGTTGCCACACACTGATCACCGGGACAACGCCGGCTCTTCGACTTAGAAATGCAGATGAGCACCACACCCCAGAGTCAGACACGACTGGACTTCATGTCAGAGGAAAACCTTTAACTAGGAAAATTGTGGAAGATCCAGGGTGGGAGAAAGAACTCTTGTCTGTTGGAGGTAGGTATGAATGTTTCAATTGGCCACCTTGATGACCATTTCATAGCCTGACAGTTTTTAGGGAGAATCCTTTGTTGAGAGGTGATTAGCTGGCCCTGATTGTTTCTTGTCTGGAGTTCCCCTGTGTTTGAGTGTTGTTCTTTATTTACAGTTGTAATTTTAGAGTTTTTTTTAATACTGGTAGCCAGATTTTGTTCAGACTAGAAATAGGAAGATTTCCCATTCTCTGCTCCTGGAATTACTGCCTAAAGAGCGCTAGAAAGAACCCCCTCTAAGGGGCCTTCCACACAGCAAAATATGATATGTGCAATGTGCATAGGAAGTTTTTAATTTATTTTTTTTAAAAAAACCCTATAGGTTCTTGTGGGTTTTTTTCGGGCTATAGGGCCATGTTCTAGAGGAAATGCTAATGAAGCAGAGAGGAAACAACCAGGCAGCTTAACACCTCTCAGCAGGAGATTTTTCCCAGGCTCAGACAGGCCTTCAAATGCTAATGAAGGTGGCCAGTTGAAACATTCACACCTAGCTCTAGCAGAGAAGAGCTCTTTGCCCAACCCCAGCCATTCCACAGATATATAAACCCATTGTCCTATTTCCAACAGACCTCACTACCTCTGAGGATGCTTGCCATAGATGCAGGCGAAACGTCAGGAGAAATGCCTCTAGAACATGGCCCTATAGCCCCAAAAAAACCCACAAGAACCTAGTGATTCCAGCCATGAAAGCCTTCGACAATACAAAAAACCTATAGTCCGGCCCTCCAATGGTCTGAGGGACAGTGAACTGGCCCCCGGTTTAAAAAGTTTGAGGACACCTGGTGTAGATGCACCCTTACAAGGCAGTATGAAAACCATAATGGGATGTTTGTTCTACCTGAAGTCCAGGAGACAAATGTTCAAATTCTCATTCAGCCAGGAAAAGTCATAGTATGAACTTGGACAATGCACATCTCCCAGCCCTGGGAAACGGCAATGGAACTCTTCACCTGAACAAATTTTGCAAAGAAAAATATGACAGAATTGACTTGAAGGCATGTAACAACAGCATCAGCAGCATCAGCCACAAGATAAATGTTTGTGAACTTAATTTTGGGATTTAGATTCAGAACTTTGGATAGATTCTTTAAAATTTGGCTAAAATCTGGAATAAATTTATTGACAACAGAACCACTATTAATGCAATTTACATTTCACACTGATAGTATTTGATGACACATTAAGTCCATCCTGGTTGTTTGGTAAGATATATTGATTTCTTTTCCATATAGCTTTACTCCTTTACATCCGTAGTTCTCAAACTGTCTGATGTAGAGGCAACTTTGTTTCCCGGTGTTGCTATTCTGCATGGGATTTGCATAGGCTTGGCACAACATCCATCTAAAAGTATTTGAGATACAATAAGAGTGTGTTGGAGTGCAGTCAAAATTTGATAGTATTTTGTGTCATATGTTCTGCAGTTGATGGTAATGGAAGAGTTAATGTGAGTATTAGTTATTAGAGGGTTTGGTAATGTGTAAGTGGGAGTTCATGGGTGAAAGCAATTAGGGGTGGAGGTGTGCAGGAGATGGGTTGCAGCTGGGTGTTACTGGATTTAAGGAGCTAACCTTGAGACTGATTTTTGGAAGAAAAGTATTTGTTGTCATATTTTGGTGGTGGATGCTGCTGGTTTTTCCCCAGGTCTGTTGGATTTTCAGTATCCTGACCTGTCTCCTATAACCTTGGAACCCTTGAACCTTGAACCTTTGGACTGGCTTTTGACTACAGTATAGACACTTGATCCCTGGACTTTGTTTATTGAACTATTGGTGTTTGACCACTGGACTGGACCCTTTGACTACGGTGTAGCTTTTGCTATCAGTTTTTGTTTATTCTGTGGCTGAGTGCTATCTTTATCTATATAAATAAAAATGTAATGTTCGTTTGTGAGATTAACAGAACTCCAAAACCACTGGGGGAATTGACCCCAAATTTGGACAACATACACCTAACAACCCAATGTATGTACTTCACCCATAAAAACACTGAAAAACACAGCAGAAGGGACTTAAAAAACCCAAAAAGCTAAATGATGAAAAGCTAAATGACAATACAGAAAAAAGGAAGAAAGAGGGAGGGAAAGAAAGAAAGAAAGAAAGGGAGAAGGAAGCATGGAAGCAAAGAGAGAAGGAAGGAAAGAGGTAGCGAAGGAAGAAAGGAGAGAAAGAGGGGGGGAAAGAAAAAGGGGGAAGGAAAGTTAGAGATGGAAGGAAGGAGAGAAGGAAAGAAGTAAGGAAAGAGGGAGCGAAGGAAGGGGGGAAGATGTAGAGAAAGAGGGAGGGAAGGAAAGAAGGAAAGAGAGAAGGAAGGAAAGAGGGACAGCAGAAGAGAAAGAAAAGGGGGTAAGATAGAGAAAGAAGAAGAGAAGGAAAGACGGGAAGGAAGGAAGGAAAGAGGGAGTGAAGGAAGGAGGGAAAGAAGGAGAGAAAGAGGGAAGGTTGGCCACAGCAACGCGTGGCTGGTACAGCTAGTGTTTTATATTTTGGTCTATTAAAACAGCCAGCAAGTAAGTGCTGTTTTAATTAAACTGTCTGATAAAACTGGGAGTTTGGTTCATCTCTACCTAAACAAGGCAGAGCCCTGGCAACGTGACATTTTATTGCGATTCTATCCTGATATGTAGTTGGCAAGGCATGCACACATCCTGCTAGGGAGCTCCAGCTTAGCATCCAGTTCTATACACTATTTTTTCCAGAATTTTGTAGGATGGAGCCATGGCGAGTATAAGTGACATCAAGCTGCTATAACTGCACTGTATGGACACATCTCAATTCTCCCAAAACTTTTGCTGCAGAAGCTAATGTCGGCATCATCCGTATGGCTCAGTCTTGAATAAGATTATTATTGCAACAAGGTTGTCTGCTTTTCTAGCCTGGCTCTGCGGAGCTTGTCAAACGTGACGAGCACCTGACAAATGGGAATTGCCATTTCGGATCTTCATTTAGAGAATAAGGAAAAGAAGAACCATCCTTCTGATTGCCCGACAGATTCCATCTTTTTTTCCATTCAGGCCTGTAGTTTTTCCAAGCCTGACTGAATGACAGGTCACTATCCAATAAATCACGGCCACAAGTCAAACGGTTTTGACTCAGCACAACCAGAATTCCTATTAAGAAGGTAAAAATGGAGCCTAAATCTTCTGTCTAAAACAAATAAGTAAATAAATCGGGTTATTGCCAATATTCCTTTGTCCCAAACATTCAGCCAGCATAAACAGTGCCAGGGACATTTCCTTATATTCAAGATCTTGCTGAGATGAACGTAACATAAACACATATAAAGCAAACAAAACTAAACTATGATTGCAGAATGCCGTCCCAGTCAGACTGGTTTATCTAGTCCAGTGGTTACCAATTATGGTCCCCCAAGTTTATGGAACTTCAACTCCCAGTTTGACTAACTGTCAAGAAGGAGGACCAAAGATTGGGAATGGCTGATCTAGTTTTGTCCATGTAGGCATAGATGAACATTACAATATAGTTGCAGAGGGATATCTGGACACGGGATTTATTACACTGCACAATCCTAGCAGTTTTATATCACTTTTGATGCTACATCTCTATTCCATGGGATGCTGTGATTCATAGTTTGGTGAAGTACTGTGTCTTCTCTACTGCACGTCCTTCAAATTGTAGCATTAGAGCTCTGGCAAAGAATTCTACATACCCATGATGCTACAAATTCCTGAGAAAGGAAATTGTTTTAGCTCTTTAATATTCATGATTGGAGTCTGATAAAATATTGAATTTAATCTACATAAATAAAAATGTAATGTTCGTTTGTGGGATTAACAGAACTCAAAAACCAGTGGGCCAATTGACACCAAATTTGGACAGCATAGGCCTAACAACCCAATGTATGTCTTTCACTCAATTTTTTTTATTTTGTCATTTGGGAGTTGTAGTTGCTGGGATTTATAGTTCACCTACAATCAAAGAGCATTCTGAACTCCACCAACGATGGAATTGAACCAAACGTGGCTCACAGTTCTCCCATGACCAACAGAAAATACTGGAAGGGTTTGGTGGGCATTGATCTTGAGTTTGGGACTTGTAGTTCACCTCCATCCAGAGAGCACTGTGGATTCAAACAATGATGGATCTGGACCAAACTTGGCACAAATATTCTATATGCTCAAATATGAACACAGATGGAGTTTGGGGGAAATAGACCTTGACATTTGGAGTTGTAGTTGCTGGGATTTATAGTTCACCTACAATCAAAGAGCATTTTGAATCCCACCAATGACAGAATTGGGGCAAATTCCCTACACAGAACCCCCATGACCAACAGAAAATACTTAAGGCCATCCACTCCAACTCTCTTCACCAGGACAAGAAAACATAAGCAAAGCCCTCCAGACAAAGAGCCATCCAGCCATAGATATATATGATTCTGTCTCTCACACACACAGATATAGTATCATAGATTTGAAAGGGACCCCTGAAGGACTATGATATGTTGCATGTTCCAGAGTTGGCAAACCAGACAATCTCCACATCAACACTGACAAAGAAACAACAATAAATACTGTTTACCCGCAAGCATAAATGAATTACATATATTAGAAACCAACACTTTCTCATTACTTTATTTTCCAGATCACCAGACTGGGCCACAGCAACACCTGGCTAGTGTTGAATAACACAACATTGAGTGGACTTTGGTTTGGAAACACCAATAAAGCAGGTTTTTTTTCTGTTTGTACATAATGGATAACCACTAGGCTTTATTCTTTTAGGATTATATGGTTTTAGTAGATCTGTGGGGAAGATTTTCCAGTACTTCTTCCTAATCTATCTTTTCTCCTTCTTGTGTTGGTGAAGCCTCACGGATTCTAGAGGATAATCTTTGGCCATCTCCTTCTCAAAATGTGTAGCTCAGAACATTGTATTTTGACAGAGGACATGCTCAGTTTTGTAGGTATTTATAATATGTGAGGTATCACAGAATCTGGACCAATCCACCTGGAACTCTGGAGCTCTTTAAACAGTTAGGAAAGGCTGCCAAGGTTGGCTTTTGCCTGGGTCCAAAGGAAAGGACAGGTCTTTCCCGACTTCTTCTCTTCTTCTCCCTCCCCTACAAATTAATCTAGTGCAAACTGACTTTGTACTTTGAACTCTGTTTGCAGCAAGTGGGGTAATCTGAAAACAAAGAGGGAGATTGGAAGGAGCAAAAACAAACTGGAACATTTTAAAAAGTGTTGAAGTCCAATGACATCTGGAAATTTGGACTAGGAAATTTATGTGTGAAACATTCTGACTTGGTTTATATTGTTAGATTTACTGATTAGTTCAAGGTCCAATAGACATGGCAGAAAGCTTGTATCTTTGAATCTACAATACAAGTGTAATTTGCTGTCTGCATAGTGAATCTCAACACTGTGTAACCAACAGTGTGGAGTAATACCACATTGACGCAAATAACTTTTGTTCAATAGCCACTGAAAGATGCACTTATCCAATACATTGAGCAGCATGATTATTTTCACAATGCTTACACCATCAGAGTTCTGCATGTGCAACCATCATCAAGGTATAATCCTTGCGCAACATTTGAGTAATTCAGTGCAATTCTGGTAATTTGAACATAGGAACGGAACAATGGACGTCGAATTTGGATCACGCTTGGATGATGAGGCGATCGGGGGGGGTTTGGGAGAACTGTGTATTGATGTTTGTATTAGCTAGTAATTGGGGATGTGTAGTTTAACTGTTATGGTATATTGATCGTTTTGCTGCTTTTATTGTCTTTGTTGTTTGCTGTCTGGAAACCGCTGTGAGTCGCCCTCGGGCTTGAGATACAGCGGTATACAAGAATAGTAAATAAATAATAAATAAATAATAATAGTCACTATGAGATGCACTTATCCAATACGTTGAGCAGCATGACTATTTGCACAATGCTTATACAATTAGAGTTCTACAAGTGCAACCATCATCAAGGTATAATCCTTGTGCAACATCCTAAAAAGTGCAACTATCTGTCTATCTAGGAACTTGAGCCAATGTGAATCACCATTAGGATTCTAGGCCAGATCCCATCCTTATTAGTTTAGATTATTACTTGTAACAAGCCTGAGGTAGCAACCCATAAACTGGGTTTTTGTAGGTTTTTTGGGCTGTATGGACATGTTCTAGAAGCATTCTCTCCTGATGTTTCACTTGCATGTATGGCAGGCCTCCTCAGAGGTTGTGACCTCTGAGGATGGTTGCCATAGATGCAGGTGAAACGTCAGAAGAGAATGCTTCTAGAACATGACCATACAGCCCGTAAAACCTACAAAAACCCGTGATTCCGGCCATGAAAGCCTTTGACAATACATCAACCCATAAACCCCTTCATCACAGGCCTCTATAACCTGTGGCCTTCCAAGTGTTTGGGACACTAAATCCCAGAAACTGTGGCTAGCTTTTCCAAAGGTTGGGAAATCTGGGAGCTGAAGTCCAAAACACCTGGAGGGCCACAGGTTGTAGAGATCTGATCTAGAACAATCAATTTCATAAAATAATCATGGTTTGATGTTTTCCTTAATCCAATCTATTGATGATGGTTGTTGTTAGGAGGTCTTACAGGAGGAGGAGAAGGAAGAAGAAGAGGAGGAGAAGGTGGTGGAAGGATACTGCAGCTCAGCAATTATTGTGCCTTTTTGGGAGCATAGCTTCCTACATTTTGAAAATGCTGATGCTAGAGAGCTGTCAATGCCTTACTTTGGATTCATTTATTCATTCCATTTCCATGACAAAACAAGTGATTTTTGTGCAAATGTGTCACCTTTTCAAAAGTGGAAGAACACACTTGCCGTGAGGTGAAAAGGTCCCAGTGCTGTGTTAGCACAAGGAGAAGTTCCCGAGGAACACCGATATTAAATTGCTCCCCCTCCCCTTTCCTCTGCCCCTCTGCAATAAAAACATTCACTCTGTTTTGTCTGATGCCTTGTCTTTTGCTTAACCATTGTCAGCAGGATCCATCAACATAATAGCATTTAAGTGGTGCCGTTCAGCCAGCTTGTAAAATAGGCCCTGTTAAGCACTCCCCAAGAACTCCATTAAGACGCAGAAGTGCACATGTTGACCATGGATGACCAAGTTAGTAGGATTTTCTTTTTCAAAGAATAAAAGGTTACACAGGATGTTTTTGGAATTTGCAAAAATCTGGAGCTTAGGCTCTCTTGGCAAAACAAGGCCTGTTCCGTCATGCCTAATACATTAGACACCGATATGGAATATTGGACCTTTTATGGAAGAAACATTAACAACCGTAGATATGCAGATGACACTACTTTGATAGCCGAAAGTGAGGAGGAGCTGTGGAGCCTTCTATCAAGGTGAAAGAAGAAAGTGCAAAAGATGGATTGCAGTTAAACGTTTAAAACACCCCAAGATTATGGCAACAAGAATGATTGACAACTGGGAAATAGAGGGAGAAAACATGGAGGCCGTGACAGACTTTGTATTTCTATGTACAAAGATTACTGCAGATGCAGATTGCAGCCAGGAAATCAGGAGACACTTACTTCTTGGGAGGGGAGCAATGACCAATCTTGATAAAATAGTGAAGAGTAGAGACATCACACTGGCAACAAAGATCCACACAGTTAAAGCAACAGTATTCCCCGTAGTGACCTACGGATGTGAGAGCTGGACCATAGGGAAGGCTGAGCAAAGGAAGATAGATGCTTTTGAACTGTGGTGCTGGAGGAAAGTGCTGAGAGTGCCTTGGACTGCGAGAAGATCCAACCGGTTCATACTTCAAGAAATAAAGCCTGACTGCTCATTAGAAGGAAGAATAGTAGAGGCCAATATGAAGTACTTTGGCCACATCATGAGATGAAAGGAAAGCTTAGAGAAGACAATTATGCTGGTGAAAATGGAAGGAAAAAGGAAGAGGGGCCGACCAAGGGCAAGATGGATGAATGGTATCCTTGAAGTGACTGGATTGACCTTGAAGGAGCTGGGGGTGGTGACAACCGACAGGGAGCTCTGGCGTGGGCTGGTCCATGAAGTTACGAAGAGTCGGATGAACGACTGAACGAATGAACAACAACAATGGGGTCCTTCCACACTATGACATTATGATTCACCTTGGCATACTCTCCAACAGGTCCAGTTTGGCAGGGACATTCATAATTAATATGCTGTCATCCCAATGTATTCAGCTTGTATGCTGAGGGTAAAGGAAACTGCTGCACTTTCTTCGAGATTTCTTGTTCTCCCTCAATGACTTTTACTGCCTTGACCACATTCTACTGTTACTTGGCCACAGGTGCCCGCTTTTTTGATTTATGAAATGTTGGAAGGGACTGGGGAACAGAGATAATAACATGTGAAAAGTATTTAAGTCTTAGTAAACCACAAGCTGAATATGAGTCTACAGTATAATGCGGCAGCTAAAAACATCAATGTGATTTTGACTACATTGATAGAAGTTGAGTGTCTAGGTCAGTGGTTCCCAATCTTTGGGCCTCTAGGTGTTTTGAACTTCAGCTCCCAGAAATCCAGCCAGCTTACCAGTTGTTAGGATCTGTGGGAGCTGAAGTCCAAAACACCTGGAGACACAAAGGTTGGGAGCCACTGGTCTAGGTTGAGGGAAGTCATAGTCCCACTCTATTGTCCTTCAGGCAGACCTCACCTAGAATCCTGTGTTTGGTTCAAGAAGGATCGAGACAAGCTTAAAAGTGTCCAGAGGAGGGTGACAACAACAATAAAAGGTTAGAAAAATCATGAATCCCTATGAAGAGAAGCTTAGGGAACTTGGTACATTTAGCCTGGAGATCAGAGCATTAAGGATGACATGGTGGCCCTGTTTATTTGAAAGGATGCCAAATGAAAGAAAGAGCCAACATGGAGCAATGAATTCAAACTACAGGAAAAGAGATTTAACCTGATGGCAAGATCTGTTTGAGGTGAAATTTTATCTGGAGCTTCATGGGCATTTGGCAGCCAAAACTGAAACAGCAAAGGTAAGAGGAAAATCCAGTAGGGCCAAATGGATATGGCTCCACTGGATAAACTGTATTCCTCCCTGGAGACAATCTGGAGTTCTGCTTCTATGGACTGTGCTTGAATTTTAGTATAGTTTTAGATGAGCCCTTTGTCTAGTTTTTCTTCTTATAATGTTGATGGTAATGGGTTCAAGCCTTCTCTGTGATTAGGCTCTCATTTTATAATTTTCTCCACTGGAAGACTCATCTGGCAGATTAACACCTCTTTGTTTTCCCACACCTTTTAACTTGAATGTATGGTCAATTTGCTCTTTTGTAGCCTTTTCTTTTAAGTTTTTTTTCTTGTTTTGTATTGATTTTATTGTGGGAATTTTCATGGGAACATCTATAATAATAGGATCTAAAGAAATTAATGCAACTTGAAGGCTGGGATCCTACATCATCCCTGTGAAGTATAAATCCTGTTGCTAATCCAGACTAAAACAGACTCATTGAATTAATGAGATTGACTTGTGTTGACTCATCACAATTAAATGGATCTCCTCTTGTTGGGATTTACCAACAGGAAGCCAGTCATTCAGTGACACAACTATTTCACTACATTACCTTTCTGCGAAATACTTTCACCATGCAACTTAGACAAATATTCCAATGTACTTCCATATTGCCCCTTAATAAAATGTGGAATGAGTAGCAATCTCGGTTAACCAAATAGGACAGTGAAGACACTATCAAGGGAGTTACATGTCATACGAGTGTGCACAATACAGTCACCCTTCCACATTCACTATATTCTTTAAACAAGGCAACACCTCTACAGCCTCCAGTGCAACTTTTGCTAAAAGTTGATCAAAAGTTGCACTGGAGGACCTAGAGACATCATATTAACCAAATCTGTGAATAATGAAATCAGCAGAAGTTAAACTGATGAATGTGGAGTGCTAACTGTACACATGATGATGATGATGATGATCATCATCATCATCATCATCATCATCATCGGAACTTGTGCCACAAACACCATCTGCCTGCAACAAAGAACTGATGGGATCACAAGCCTGAAAAAGATACAGAAAATGAACACGTTAAACTCCTCTGGGACTTCTGAATTCAGACTGACAGAGTTTTGGAACACAATACTTCTGACCTCACGATTGTGTTAAAAAACCAAGTATGGACCAGTGATGTTGCAATCCCAGGCAACAGCAGGATTGAAGAGAAACAACTGGAAAAACTGACATGATATGAGAATTTGAAGATTAAACTGCAAAGACTCTGGCACAAGCCAGTCAAGATGGTCCCAGTGGTGATTGGCACACTGTGTGCAGTGCCTAAAGACCTTGGCCTGCACTTAAATACAATTGGCACTGACAAAACTAAATTACCATCTGCCAGCTGCAAAAGGACACCTTACTGGGATCTGCACGCATTATTCGCGGATACATCACACCGTCCTAGACACTTGGGAAGTGTCCGATGTGTGATCCAATACAACAGCCAGTAGAGTGATCTTGTTTGCTGTGGACTCATCTTGTTGTGTTTCAAATAATAATAATAGTAATCTTTATTTATATCTTCCCGAAGGGGACTCAGGGTAACTAACATGAGACTAAGCCCAAAATTACATTATGGAATGGAGAAAGTATGATCCATCCTGGGTCCTCCAATGTCTCCAACTAGTTTAAAATTACCAAAGTGATTTTTGTCCAAAATCTAAGTAGACAAATCCCTCAGAATGTGTACGAATACATTAAAAGGCATTTACATTCATGCCAAACCCTCCTCCTTCCTAAATACCTGTTTTTGTTGCAATCCTTCTCAAAATGGCAACTGGAAGGCATGCAACATTATTTCCATTCACTTCCAGTTGCCATTTTGAGAGGGACTACAGTGAAAAGGAGGTATTTTGCTGTATTGTACACCTTCCATATTTACAGGTTTAACTCTTTCAGATTTCATTATTTGTGGATTTGATTACTATGGTTTCTCTAGGAATCTCTTAAGTCCACCAATACAACCTCTGTGGTCAGCTTTTGCTGAGTATTGATCATAGAATTACACTGAAGGACCTACAGCTTCCCAGAGAGTTGTTCTCTCAAGTTATTTTTCCACTCTTGCAGTTTTATTTACATTTATTTATTTACAGTATTTATATTCCACCCTTCTCGCCCTAAGGGTACTTAGGGCAGAAGCACACAGACATGGCAAACATTCAATGCCATAGACACACAACATATATAGACAGAGACACAGAGGCTATTTAATTTTCCAGCTTTATGAGGGTATGCTTTTTGAATTCTGGCCACCGGGGGAGCTATTACTTCACCATCCACTTGTGACACCAATGAAGTACTTCCTCATTCTTTTTGAATGCTGCTGAAGAGTTTTTTTTATGGCATCATAAATTAGTTAAATTAGCGTTCCCACATAAGTGGTACCTACATTTCCTACTTGACAGATGCAACTGTCTTTCCGGCTGCAAAGGTCGACAGCAAGCTAGACAAATGGCCAGAAGCTCACTCTGGTCCGGGCTGGCTTTGAACTCATGACCTCTTGGTCAGTAGTGATTTTAATGCAGCTGACTCCCAACCAGCTGTGTCACAATCCCTAATCACAGGAAATGCGGAGGGCCTACTGTAACATATTCATACTGTGCTGGTACAGCTATACCAGGAGCTCCAACTTTATTTTCTTTCTGTTATCTATTTTGCAGTCATAGGACAGGTCTCCTGTCCATTATAATTAAGCTTTGGTTCCGCCCCTTGTTCAAGGCTCTGGGAGGGAAAGGAGCCATTTTTTGGTCACATCTCACACAAGGAAGCTAAGCTATAGGATGTAGACCAGCTCGTCCTGTAGAAAAGCTTCCTTTCTCAATAACGTCCGGGGATACAAAAACAGAAATTCCAGGAGAAAGGTCCCAAAAGCTCTGGCTGAGAGCTCACAGCCTCTCAGCCTCACAGCAACAGAGGGAAAACAGCCCTGAAGTTTCAAAGAATTCTCAGAGGGAGGACAGCATTACAGATCCACTGAACTCCAGCTGAAATATCTTCAAGCCTCGGCTGGTAGGTCAACTCGATACCCAGACGCATTTGGAATCGGTAGTAGCACCCACACCAATGAGGCATAGATAGAAAGCAGCCTTGGAGAGGTTAAAAAGGTTTTTTCCTACAGAGAAAGTTTAGTTAATCAAAGTCAGGTGCCAGTCCATTGAGGACTAGACTAAGAAAGCCTTGAAGTGTTGTTTGAACCTTTGAAGATTTGTTGTTTGTTCCATAATAAAGACTTTGTTGTATCATTAAAGACTCTAAAGACCATCACTTCAGAAAAATCCCTGAGAACCTCTCTTTGAGGCGCCCCGGCTTCCCGCTGGGCTTAAAGTATATGTCCTATAGAAAAGTACAACTGTTACAGGCCCAGCGCGCGACAGAACACATACCTCTTTGTATAATGTCCTGCAGAAGGAGTCAGAGAAGAAACTGCCCTTCCACACAGCCCTGTATCCCAGAATACCAAGACAGAAAATCCCACAAAATCTGTTTTGAACTGGGTTATCTCATTCCACACTCAGGTAATGTGGGATTTTCTCTCTTGATATTCTGGGATATGGGGCTATGCGGAAGGGTCCCAGGTCCTCATGTGATTGTTCATTCACACTCTCATTCTTTGCTTTCTGTGTGCATTTTTTGCTTTATCATTTGCTTTTGGCCCCTTCCTGCTATGACAGTGGAAGCGTTGGAGTGGGAGAGGGAGGCAAAGGGGAAGAAAATGACTCATGGTTTGAAAGGAGCCGGTTGTTGCAGGTAATTGTTGAAATATCAAGGGTATTGCGTCCTCCATTACTTAAACTTTCATTTGTGGCTTTCATGGTTTTGAAGAATGTTTATGACTGACAATCCTTTCTTTACAGCTCTATCCTTCAAGCTCCGTCTGATACCGTGGAGAATGACCGCATGAGTGCTTGATAAAATGTCAAGACGCCATTATTTCCAGGAGAGTGTTTGGGAGCACTGAGGTCTACCTCAATTTATTTCAAACAGCTGACTTTGGGATTTCACTTCCTGGGCGACTGGGACAAGCGGGCAGAGAAGAAGACACCGCTTCTTCACGGGATGTCGACACTGCTTTCCACAATGATACCCACACGGTGCCAAGTGTGGCGTATTTCACAAAAATAACCTTTGGAGTTTAATTAATCACTTTCTGGGAGGAGAATTTGTGGAGAATAATAGCCATATTTTAAAATACTTGAAATACCACTGGAAGGCAGATGGTGAGAATGGAGCAATGTATGTGAGTGGGAGAGATGGATTTACAAAGTGTCCCAGAAAAATCTTCACATGCAATCTCAAGACCTCTGGCAAATATTGTCATTTTATTGTGCCGGCATCAAGTAAGAAAAGAAAACTTAAGAAGGAAAATTTAAGTGAGTGAGGAAGGAGATACACAATGAATGGTGTTCAAGGAAGTTTGTACTGAAGTCAAGACAAAACTGCTTAAACTAAAGGTTTATTTCTTTCATTTTTATCCATATTCAGAAAGGAAAAATATCTCTGGAAATACAGAGACATTCCAGGTTTTTTTTATTTTACTGACATATTCATAGGTTTACATCCAAACTCTTGAAACCATGAAAATGAACAAAATCTAGCTACCAGTATTAAAAACTCTAAAATTACAACAGCACAACAACAAATAAGGACATCTAATCACCTCTCAACAAAAGTTTGCTCCAGGCACTGTCAGGCCATTATATGGTAATCACGGTGGTCAGTTGAAACATTCACACCTAGCTCCAGCAGACAAGAGTCCTTTGTCCCACCCTGGTCATTCCACAGATATATAAACCCTTTTTCCTTGTTCCAACAGACCTCACTACCTCTGAGGATGCTTGCCATAGATGCAGGTGAAATGTCAGGAGAGAATGCCTCTAGACCAGGGGTCATCAAACTGTTTAAACAGAGGGCCAGGTCGCCATCCCTCAAACTGTTGGAGGGCCGGATTATAATTTGCAAAAAGCATGAATGAATGCCTATACACACTGCACATATCTTATTTGTAGTGCAAAAAACACTTAAAAACAATACAATAATTAAAATTAAGAACAATTTTAACAAATATAAACTTAATAATATTTCAATGGGAAGTATGGCTGATGGGATAGGATTGTAGTTGTTTTTGTTGCTGCGTGCTTTCAAGTCATTTCAGACTTAGGTTGACCCTGAGCAAGGGCCAGGTAAATGACCTTGGAGGGTCGCATCCAGGCCGGGCCTTAGTTTGAGGACCCCTGCTCTAGACCATGGCAATATAGCCCGAAAAAACCTACAACAACCCAGTGATTCCGGCCATGAAAGACTTTGACAATATCTTGAAATATCTCTGGCTCCCCTCTCTTCCTTTCCCTTGTTTTTTTTAAATTCCTCAGTTTCCAGTGATGACATATCTCATCTGGACTCATGTAACATTCCAGAATTTAGTTTTCACCCATTTATACAGGACCATCTTTCCTTACTATTGTTCTGGAGTTATAGTGCAACCCTCATCCAAAATGTGTGCGCCTAAAAGTGTTCTATATTCCAGATTGTTTATCTTTTTAAAAATATTTGCAGACAAATCATCATCATCATCATCATCTTTATTTATACCCTGCCACCATCTCCCCGATGGGGACTTGGGCAGCTTACATGAGGCCAAGCCCAAACAGCAAATTACAGCAGAGTAAAACCGAAAACGCAAATAATAAGAAATATTAGAGATTGGAACCAAGTCAAAACACAAAATTCATTTATCCAAAATATGGTATCACTGGACATTTTTAGGTCCTCCAGCACAACACTGTGGTATTAATGGGCTCGAAGTCCTTCACTTCAGTAAAATTGCTAGCCATTATTTCACACATCCACACACAAAGCCAGAAAATGTATCTTAGCGGATACAATGGTTGAACTGTACCCTGCTGTTGTTAGTAGAGAAGACTAGAGCTCTTCAGCTTTATACCAAACTGCCAATATTCTAATCTACAGGATAAAGCTATGACAATGGTGTGAGATCAAACAGTTTAGTATAGATACTCTTGTAGGACACAATACAGTTTAATTATGTCAGCATAAGTGCAAAGGGATAGGTGATAGTGGTGCAGAGTAAGTAGTATACAAATGTACATAAGAACTATGAAGAAATAATGCTGATTTATTCCTGTAGTCATAAAGAGAAGAAGGTTGTTGATTCCAAATAGCCTGTTTCCCAAGTGTCTATCTTCTGGGTGAGTCCTTGGGGATTAAGACACGCTGGGAAGGTTGGCTTGAAAAAATGATGAGGAATCGATCTTAATTTTCTCGTGGCTGCTGAAAAAGATCAGGATAAAAATGCCTCCTCTAGTACCAGGCACCCACTTTTAACCTCAGACTCTATGATTTGAATCTCAAGAGAGGTACGCCAAGTGTCTGCTGCTCTAGAAACTAGGACACTGTGACGGAGCGAGTGGTGCCACCTGTGTGTAGGACAAATGTTTAAACTGTATAACATGCCCAAACTTGCCTAGTTTGTAAATGTACAGTTGAATTGTTTGGCTATCTATTGCTTTCTATCAATGTTGTTTGCATCTGTTAAATTGCCTCCCCTGCTTAATTGTTTGACTCCTCCTCTTCCTGGGGAAGCGGGCAGGGCTTTCTTCTCATTTCACCATCAAACATCTCAGCAGATGGACGTGAGAAAGAGATTTGGCTCTAAAGCCCTTAATTAAGTTACCTCTCATCACCAATTCTAAGGTTTTTACCCTTGGGACTCATACTTCATGTCCAGATCGCCCTGGACAACGTTGAGGAGACCCAAACACCTTCAAACCGGTCCTTTGGCATCAAAAGGAAGACTCTGTGCTTTCAACATAGGCCATTGGACTGGGGGTTGTGCTTGTTTTGACTTTCACAGCCATTGAGAAAAGAGGGAACAGGAAAAGCTTCTCAGCTGCCAAATCTCCTTGGACCCAAGAAAACCAGAGACTGTAATGTATATTTCCTTTACCTCCTTTGAAACTTCCAGCTTATTGCCTTAAAGGGACAACTCTTTGTGAACAATAAAACCTATTTTGAGTTATCTACAGTGTTTTGGTCCTTGGGAGTTCCAGTTCTCTAAAGGAAGGCAATAAGCAATCCCCTGGGGGAAAGATGTCACGTCTATGTCTCTTTCACTAAGAGTTATAGCCCCCAGGCGTGACGGTATAACACAGAGCAATAAATCCAAATTTCGGGAAAAGAGATTCTACCTAAACTTTAAGAAGAACTTTCTTCTTAAAGTTTAGTGCTGTTTGACAGTGGGATATGCTGCTTCAGAATGTGGTGTAAGCTTCTTCTTGGAGATGTTTAAGCAGAGGCTGGATGGCCAATGCCATCTGTAAGTAAAGCATTATTCCTAATTATACCTCCATAGATCACCAACGTGTCCAAGGGATGCATGCAGCTCATGGGCTGCAATTTTCTTGACTATCTACACCATGCCTATGGAGCATAAACCTTTGCCAACATACTTATCTGCTCTTATTGTGATGGCAACATTCATAAAATCATAGAATTGGAAGAGGCTCCACAAGCCATCCAGTTGGATCCCATTCTACTATGCAGCACACACAATCAGTGCACTCGTAACAGATATTCATCCAGCCTGTTTAAAAAACTTTTTGAAAAATGAGATTCTACCATACTCGAAGGCAGCATACCCCACTGTCAGGTAACTCTTACCATCATGTTTTATGAGGCTACTTCTTTCTGGAATAACCCATTTTTGTTGTGTGATGGGATGGGGGTCTCCAAATGCTTCCTTCTGTAAGGTCCAAACAAGTACATAAAGGAGCATTATCCCTAATTACATCTCAATAATTCACCAATGGAATACTAGCCACGGTATATCTCTTACTATATAGACCAGACTGAGAGGGTGTATATGTGCATGTTGAATCAAGCTACAATACATAGCTGATGGGCCGTGTTGGTTTACTAGGTCACAATGTCTGCATAGCTTTCATTTATACACATAACAAAAGTCTATTTTCCATCACATTCTTCATCTAATCTAACTTATTGTGTACTTAGCCGGCTACACAGATGCCCAGGTCTCCTCGGTGATTGGTTACAGTCAATTTAGAACCTAGCAATCTGTGTCAACACTGCAAATTACACCTTCCCTATGTGCATCATTTTACATTTTGCTGAGAATGAGTTATATGGGAAATCTTTTAGGCTTCACTTCTTGCAGATTTTCACTGTGTCCACCTCTTGCCACAGGTCCATTTTCCCCACATGAATTATGCAGTGACAACAGCCTCTGAAGATGATTGCGAAAATAGTTGAAGCCTGTGCTGAATTCTTAAAATTTTATATAGATGATGGTACAGAGATAGAAACATAATGGTCAGCTTCCCCACATTCTGTGATTTACCTTCTCTTTTCAATCTGCTGTGTACTTTTAAGTTGCAGCCATTGATTTTTCCAATTATGATCCAGCTTTCAGCTACAGCTTTGTCCACAAGCTGTCAGTATGGAAGGAACATTTGGCTTAGTTTGCACTTGCCTGGCATGGACCCTCTTTATCAGTGGTCCTAGTAATCAACGACACTCTTGGCCCACAAAGCAGGCCACGTAGAGCTCAGAAATACATGTAAATGATAAAAAGCCCAACAATTTTTTTTAAAAAAGCAACCCCCCCAAAACCAGTTGGAAGTTGGACAGTTCAACATCCTATTTTAACTCCAAGTATATTTTTCTGCCTCAAAACTTTAAGCCGTAGAATCATAGAATCAAAGAGTTGGAAGAGACCTCATGGACCATCCAGTCCAACCCTCTGCCAAGAAGCAGGAATATTGCATTCAAATCACCCCTGACAGATGGCCATCCAGCCTCTGTTTAAAAGCTTCCAAAGAAGGAGTCTCCACCACGCTCCGGGGCAGAGAGTTCCACTGCTAAACAGCTCTCTTACAGTCAGGAGGTTCTTCCTCATGTCCAGATGGAATCTCCTCTCTTGTAGTTTGAAGCCATTGTTCCATTGCGTCCTAGTCTCCAGGGAAGCAGAAAACAAGCTTGCTCCCTCCTCCCTGTGGCTTCCTCTCACATATTTATACATGGCTATCATATCTCCTCTCAGCCTTCTCTTCCTCAGGCTAAACATGCCCAGTTCATTAAGACACTCCTCATAGGGCTTGTTCTCCAGACCCTTGATCATTTTAGTCGCCCTCCTCTGGACACATTCCAGCTTGTCAATATCTCTCTGGAATTGTGGTGCCCAGAATTGGACACAATATTCCAGGTGTGGTCTAACCAAGGCGGAATAGAGGGGTAGTTGAGAGGCTAATGTTGCCATAGTTGCCATGAAGTTGAGAGGCTAATGTTGCCATATTTTTGGCTTTTGTGCACCAACTTCCATTTTGCTTCTTGTTTGCTTCCTGGGGATGCAGCCAGACCCCTCTGATAAGTTTAGAGGAAAACCTGGGACTCAGGAAAGGGGGTTGAAATCCCACTCCTTCAGGCTCTTAGAGCCCAAAGAACTGGGATTGCAATCGGGATTGACCCTTGGGATTACAGAAGGCAATCCTGAGAGCCAGTCCCCAGAGGCCCAACATCTCAACAAATCAGGACCCTGCAGTAAGATTATTATTTTTTTTTAAAAAAAATAAAAAAGTCTGGAGTAAACTGGGAAATCCCAGTTCACTCTGGATTAACCTGGAGAGGCCCTGCTCGCGCTCCCACCTCCATCACAGGTGCGACTGGTGGGGACGAGGGAGAGGGCCTTCTTGGTGGTGGCCCCTCGACTCTGGAACTCACTTCCCAAGGACATCAGGCATGCCCCAACTCTGGCAGTCTTTAGGAGGAGCCTGAAAACATGGTTGTTCCAGTGTGCCTTCCCAGAATAAGGAAAATCCCAGCAATATGTCCCTAAATGCACTATCAATGATCTAGGATTGTCTGCACGCCTTTTCCTCTCCGAAATTCTATCCTAGTTATATATTTCACCTGGTCATGCTCAGCATTATTTTAAAAAAAATTAATTATTAAATTTCGCCCAGCCATAGGGTTTTAAATGCTGTTGTGTTATTGTTAATGTTTACTGCTTATTTTCTGTTTATGAGTTTTATTTTATTATTTTGTATCAGTGTTGTTATTGTTTTTTCTGACATATTGTGGGCTTGGCCTCATGTAAGCTGCACCGAGTCCCTTGGGGAGATGGTAGCGGGGTACAAATAAAGTTATTATTATTATTATTATTATTATTATTATTATTAATATTATTAATTTTCAGTTAACTGGTTTTATAGAATTATTATTATTGTTATTGTTATTGTTATTGTTATTATTGTTATTCTGACACAAAAATACATCATGTCACAGCAAATGAGATCTATATGCTGGATTTTGTATCACAAAATTATTATTATTGTTGTTGTTGTTGTTATTATATTGTTTCACCTATGGATTTTATTTCCTTTTGTTTTTCCTGAAAATCCATTGTCATTTGTGAAATAAAAAAAGTGGTCTAAACCATACTTAGATAAATAATAGAAAAGACTACAGCCAAAGTGCTAGGACAATGGCTTCAAACTACAAGAGAGGAGATTCCATTTGAACATGGGGAAGAACTTCCTGACTGTGAGATCCGTTCAGCAGTGGAACTCTCTGCCCCGGAGTGTGGTGGAGGCTCCTTCTTTGGAAGCTTTTAAACAGAGGCTGGATGGCCATCTGTCAGGGGTGATTTGAATGCAATATTCCTGCTCCTTGGCAAAATGGGGTTGGACTGGATGGCCCATGAGGTCTCTTCCAACTCTTTGATTCTATGACAGGCTTTGAGATGTGTTGGACATCAACTTTCAGGGTCCAAATAATCATTGATCATGTTGGCTTGGGTATGATAGGTTTGTGCCTCCTAACAAAAAAGAGGGGACACAAAAGAGGGGAAATGGTCTGGCATGATATTCTTTACATGCCTGCCAGGCTGAAAAGCTTGGCAACAGGGAAGAGTCTACCTTATTATTTATCAGTATTGTGTAGGCTATTCTAGGAGCACTTTTGGGATCAAGGGCAAGGTGAACAAAACCTTTAAAGACACAAATACATGAATAAATAATGGTCCACCTTGTCTTTTCATTCTTACTCATTTATTTGATTTATATCTCACTCCAGATGGCTTGATCTTGCATTCTCTGTTCTACGGAAGTCAATCAAATGTCTCCAAAATCCTCTAAATTAAAGGGCCATTCACACTACAGAATTATACTTTTATTACTATGCTTTAATTGAGACGGTTCCATCACATGTAATCCTGGGATTGGCAATTTAGAAAGTGACATTTTGATTTCTCAGCAAAAGGACTTGAACGACAAAGCTCAGGATTACATAGAATGCAGCCAGGACTCTCAAAATGGAATAAGAGTGAGATAGTTTTGTGGTGTGAATAGGCTTCTTGCCATTAAGCTGATGGTCATTCCTATTTCCTTGCATAAAGACCTGGTTTTAGGAAAGATATTGTTTTTGAAATGCAAGCTCTGTTTAACAATAGCCATTAATAACCCATTTAAACTGCCAAGGCCAAATGCTATGGAATCCTGGGAGTTGTAGTTTGACCAGGTCTTCAGTCTTTTGTGCCGCAGAGTGCTGTTGCCTCAGCAGACAATAGCTACATAGTAGGCATATGCGATCCATAAACATGGTTATGAACTCCATCCAAAAATAGGGGGTGCTGGTACTTTGTTTCTAAAGTCTCCCTGAATTTTAGGTGGTGAAAATTTCGGAACTTTGCAAAACTTATGAAAGTTATGAAACTTGGTAAGTACTTTGTTAATGGCGGTCATGCATGCTCAATACTGGCAGTCACGCATAACAGCTGTGCCCGTAACTTGGGAGGTTTGACTTGGCCACGGTGGTCCACGCTCTTTTACATCCCAAATAGATTACTGCAATGCACTCTATGTGGGGTTGCCTCTGAAGACTGCTCAGAAACTCCAGTTAGTCCAATGCTCAGCAGCCAGGTTGCTCACTGGAGCGGGGTACAGGGAACGTACAACTCTCTTGTTACACCATCTCCACTGGCTGCCTATTAGCTTCCGAGCACAATTCAAAGTGCTGGCTTTAGCGTATAACGCCCTAAATGTTTCCAGCCCAGTTTACCTATCCAAATGTATCTCGCTCTACGAACCACCAAGGATATTAAGATCATCCGGGGAGGCCCTGCTCTCAGTCCCACCTCCTTTGCAGTCTCGACTGTTGGGGATGAGAGACAGGGCCTTCTTCGTGGTGGCTCTTCGGCTGTGGCTCTCCCCAATGACATTAGCTCTCCCCCCTCCCTCCTGACCTTTCAGAAAAACACAAATCCTGGCTTTGGGATTAAGCGTTTGTGCAATAAATGGATCAACTGGCAAGAGAAGGTTTTAGTGGACCGCAATTGGACTGATTTGGATTGTGTTTTGAACCAGCGAACTGTTTCTAATTGAATAATTACAACTGTTATAATTGTGTTAATTGTAACTGTGTGTTTTTAGTGTATTGTTTTTGGCATCTAATGGCTGCTGCTTCAAGCCATCCTGCGTTCCTCTTCAGAGGTGAGAAGGGCGGGATAGAAATGCCCAAAATGAATGAATAAATCAATAGAATCATCCTCTATGAATATGTACAGTGCAAAAACTATCTAGTGTAGGCTAATGACTCCATTTAGTGGCTGTGCATCTCACTATTTAACTACACATCATGCTGCGGTCAGTCCAAATATTTCAAAATAAGGCATGTGTATCACTTTTTTCTGACAAGACCCAAAGGTTCTAAAGGATATTTTGATTCCTATTCGCTTCCAGTTTATTATGCCATAAGTATAGATTTGTCTTAATCCCCCATCTCATGCCTCCCAACTCAACATGGCTTCAAAATGAAATAACTTAGCAACTTAACATGCTCTGATGTGGATGAAAGTTACGAGGGGAGGAGAGGGGAGAGAGGAGGGGGAGAGAGGCAGAGATTGAGAAAGAGAAGGGGAAGGAAGGGAGGATGAAAAAGCACTTACCTGGTCAACATTATTTCATAAGATGCCAGGATATAAATCAAGAATGGGGCGACCTTCATAGAAATTTCAGACTTATTTACAGTAGGATGCACTGATCGCTTTATCTACCCATAGCTTCAGTTTTTTCTCTCTCTCTCTCTCTCTCTCTCTCCTCCCTTGGTGACTCATAAGTAATGTGGTCCACACAGACCCCGTGTAAATAGACCCAATATTTCAAGGAAGGTCATAGTATATACTTCCTTCCTCTCTCCAGAATATATGATGGTGTGCAGCGGGTTGGCTACAGCATCTGTCTTCATGAGTGAGGAGCTTGATTGCATGGCTCTTAGGCTGGTAGGCATGGCTGGAAAGCTTCCAAACAGAATGAAGCATGTGCCATAATTGCATCTCGGATCCCGTTTGCAGAAGGCCGGAACAGAGAGCAACTTTGGTGCAAAAGAAATGGGAGGACCGGGCGTAACTTCAAACTCAGTTTGAAAATATAATCTGTGCTGGCCTTTATTCCTTTGTTTATTTTATATATAAAGTTCTTCATTTTCACAGGGATTAGGGGCACAGAATCCTGTGAAAGAGGAAAAATGTAAACAAAGACAAACACACACACACACACATTTTTTTTCTTTTTTAAAAAGATATTTTATTATGTTATACACACAGATCAATAAGCCAAATTCCAAGTGTGACACATATAAATCCTGAGTAATTCAACAAATATTAAAGACATTATGCTAGTTTACACTGGTGTATATTACATTATTTCCACCTTCCCTCCCTCACCCTCCCTCTTCAACCACAGTATATTTCTACTAATCTTGCAGATCCAGCCACTGGTAGAGTCTTTGTATTTTGTGTTTGATGTGATTGTTGGCGCCTCCATTTTTCACCCAGTTGAAGTAAACCTTCCATCTATTTGTAATGGTCTTTTCTTTGTCCATTCTTGGTGTTTGCTTAGTCATAATTCCCATAATGTCTAACAGCACTTGGTCATACATATAATCATTTCAATTACTTAACGTCCATTTCGATTTGTCTTTCCATCCTCTAGCAATCACCGCATGGGCTGCTCTTATTGTTACCTTAAATAACTCCTGGCAATTAGTTATTATACTTGGATGATCCAACACTCCTGTTGGGGTTCAGCCTGAGTATGAACCTGATTCTCTGCCTGAGTTTGAACCTGATTCTCTGTTTGTACCTCCTAATGCTAATGAAAATATATTTACTGATGCTAATGAAAATGTACTTCCTGATGCTAATGAAAATGTACTTCTTGATGTCAATGCTCCTGAAATTAGTGAGGAAGAAACTTCTGTAGATTTGGAAAATGAAAGTACCAGTGTTCATGAGAATGTTTCAGAGGGAAGCAATGACCTTTCACTCCCTCCTGCACCTGGGAACCTTAATGAGAATAGAAGGGGGCAGATCTGGCAAGACAGGAGTGAATTACTCAGCTTGCGAAGGTCTTCGAGATTAAAAGAAAAACAAACAAGGGCTTCAAAGCAGGGAGGCGTTTCACGAAACCAATTCCCCGGCTTTAAGTGCCTTCCGCCGGGCTGACTTTCTCAGTTCAGGCATCGTTTTAGATTGATGAAGACCTTGGCAGTTCTCCCGGTTCCTCTGGCCATCGTCTTGAGAGATTTCTAGGACACCAAGTACGGTTAGTGGATTGCTAACAGGTTCCAGTATTTTACAGTGTGGCTTTGGGTTTTTGATCTTGTTCATAGACATTCATGTTTGCTGATTTTGCTGTGGCTTTTGACTTTGCATTTTTCCTTTACTTTGTAACTATTTTTCATCAATAAAAAAGGATTGTTTTTTCCCAGTCAAGTGTGGTGGATGGTTATCTTAGGGCCTCGTTTCCTGCTCTGGGTTGCAACAACTCCCCAAAGTAGCAAATCATTATTAATTTGAATTTTTATCTGGAATATCTCCTGAATTTTTCCTTGTATCATTTGGAGAATTTTTTTTATTTCAGAACACTCCCACTACATGTGTGAATAAGTACCTTTTTCTTTATTACAATGCCAACACTTTGAATTCTTTCCTTTTACCATATAAGCCAATTGTTCAGGAGTTCTATACCATCTTAATATCATCTTTTTTTCTAATTCATTATATTTTTCTATTTTTATTTTATTCATGTTCCTAATTATTTCCTCTATTTCTTTTGTCTGTAATGATTTAACTCCATTCCATTTGTTACTTATTGCTCTAATCATAAACTCTTTATCTTCTACCATTAAATTATATATTTTTGCCACTGTTCCTTTACTTGTCTTTTTTTTTTCAATCTGAGAGAACATATCTCTAGGATCTTCAACACAATTCTATCCAACACCTAGTGAAAGTCACACTGTAGGATCTATTATTCAAACCTGTACATTGGTCCATTGTATCAAAAATCCAATAGATAGACCTACAGAAGATAATAATAATAATAATAATAATAATAATTATTATTATTATTATTATTGGCGCTGGCAAGATTATCATCTGCCTACTGGGATCTGCACTGTTGGGGTTCAGCCTGATCCTGATCTGTGTGAACTGGATTCTCTGATAGTTTTTCCAACTGAGCAAGCTCTCCCTGACCCTGACAGTGTGGAATCTGTTGTTGATACAGAGGTCAATGGTGATGAAAATGAAACTCAACAGCTGGAGGAAAATGTTTTGGAAACTAGCCGTGATATCTCTCCACCTGGGGTTTTTAATGAGGACCGAAGAGAACAGATAGTTAGAGACAGAAATGTTTCCCAGTTTCTACGAAGGTCACATCGTTTACAGGAGAGACAGGCCCAGACGTCAAAGTCAAGGGGCGTTTCAAAGAATAGCTTCTTTGGTTTAAGGGGCCTCCTGCCGGGTGCCTCTTTAGATCAAGCAACGTTTGGGACTGTGGCTGTGCCTTGGCAGAATTCCTGTGTTTCATGGTAATCCCAGAGGCTTGTATTTATCAAGTTCATGGTTAGTAAAAGACTAACAGGTTCCTGGTTCTTGTATTGTGGCTTTTGAAATTTTGCTCAAGTTCAGAGATTCTACTGACTGCTGTGTTTTTCTGTGGCTTTTTAACTTTGCATTTACCTTTCTTTTGTAACCAATTTTTCATCAATAAACAAGGATTGCTTTTCCTACAGTCCAGTGTGGTGGATTTAATCTTATGGTCTCATTTCTTGAAATGGGATGCAACATGCACACATTATTCGCCGATACATCACACAGTCCTAGACACTTGGGAAGTGTTCGACATATGATCCAATACAACAGCCAGCAGAGTCATATTGTCTGCTGTGGACTCATCTTGTTGTGTTTCAAATCTATATAAATAAAAATGTAATGTTCATTTGTGGGATTAACATAACTCAAAAACCACTGGATGAATTGACACCAAAATTCGGACACAATACACGTATCAGGCCAACAAGTGACCACCACTTATAAAAACACTGAAAAACATAGCAGAAGAGACTTAAAAAGCCAAAATAAAAAACATTACAACGCATGTGCAAAACCAAACACACATATATACACACACAAAGAACATATATACAGACTGGGCCACAGCAACGCATGGCAAGGGATGGCTAATAATAATAATAATAATAATAATAATAATAATAAATTTGTTTCTAATCCACCCTGTCCCAATGTGATAAGGTCCTAGTAAATAATGAATCAGTGGGATTTACCTATGTGGTGATTCTACATTCTGATTAGGTGTATTTGTTCTTGTTGAGAGTGACCCATAAAGCTGCCAATAGAGTTTGCTGAAGCACAGATGTTTATATTGAAACAATAGCAAAAAATAAAAGCAATAGATAGCACCATATTCCTCCATGAAAAGCCACTTTATCAGAAGCCAGTCAGTTGGCAAAAGGAGGTAAATGCTTTTTCCATGAGCCATTAAGGATGATTTTTTACTCCCCACCCCCTTAATTGCTATTTATCACATAATTGCGGAGACTCTGTCACAGCCCCCTTCGGTGATGGAAAACAATGAGGTGACAAAAAACCGATGTATGTGTGGCATGCCATATACTCCAATTGTTATCAATACAAAAGGAAGCTATCCAGAGTTTACTTATGGGGCTTATTTCCAGTGTAATTGTATAAATGAGTTTGACATTTTTTGTAAAAACTCTACATATCCATGCCATGTTTACCATACTCTCTGTTTACCTTGTTGTTGTTCATTCGTTCAGTCGTCTCTGACTCTTCGTGACCTTATGGACCAGCCCACACCAGAGCTCCCTGTCGGCCGTCACCACCCCCAGCTCCTTCAAGGTCAGTCCAGTCACTTCAGGGATGCCATCCATCCATTTTGTCCTTGGTCGGCCCCTCTTCCTTTTGCCTTCCACTTTCCCCAGCATAATTGTCTTCTCTAGGCTTTGCTGTCTCCTCATGCTGTTTACCTTACCGTCTTCCATTTTCTACACAGTTCAGGTTTTTGTATCACTATGTTTCTTCTAGGTAGATATTTGTTCCCATTTCAAAGTGGTTATCTCTGCCTATTTTACCCATCTCTGGTGTTGTTTTAATTAATAGATGAGATTAGCACTTAAAGACTGGAGGGAAAAGAGGAGAAGGAGGAGGATACCAACTCTTTTGTGGAAGGAATGCGTAGCTTGAAGAAGAGAAAGCCGAGAAGTGACATGATAGCTATTTTTAAATACCTGAAAGAAGGTCATCTATAAGATGGATTGAGCTTGTCTTTTGCTATTCTGGAGACAAGGACACACACCAGTGGGTTCAAATTACAAGAAAAGAGGTCTGATTGAAGCATTAGGAAAAATTGCTTCATGATGAGCTGCTTGACAGTGGAATGGACTGCATCGGAGAGTTGTAGGCTTCCCTCCTTTGGAGGTCTCTGAACAGATGTGATAGGAGGCCTCTTTCTTTATCCAAGGCTAAACCAGATGAGAAGCATGTGAGGGTTGAATTGTTCAGCTTTTAGGTCTATTATCATCTTGTCCACAGGTTCATTTGGCATTGAGCTAATTATAAGCACAGGGCCAAATCCAACTCTTCATCTCAAATAGGATTGAAGCAGTAGGATTTTCACAACTCTTGCCTGGCTAAGTTCCAGTTGACTCAATGATTCTCTTCTGGTTGAGACGAGCAGTTTAATCTAGCCCATAGAGATAATTTCTTAAGGAAAATACCTATTGCTGTTCCTCTCCTGTTGAAGTACATGTAAAACCACACAGCACTTACAAAAATATGTTGGCCAAGATATACAAGGGTTGAATGAAAAGTAATGCCTCCACCTTTGTTACTTGAGTTTAGATGGGAATATTTTGGATTATGGAAAATAGAGGGAGAAAACGTGGAGGCCGTGACAGACTTTGTCTTTCTAGGTGCAAAGATTACTGCAGATCCAGACTGTGGCCAGGAAATCAGAAGACGCTTACTTCTTGGGAGGAGAGCAATGTCCAATCTCGATAAAATAGTAAAAAGTAGAGACATCACACTGGCAACAAAGATCCGCCTAGTCAAAGCCATGGTATTCCCTGTAGTCACCTACGGATGTGAGAGCTGGACCTTCGGGAAGGCTGAGTGAAGGAAGAGAGATGCTTTTGAGCTGTGGTGTTGGAGGAAAGTTCTGAGAGTGCCTTGGACTGCGAGAAGATCCAACCAGTCCATCCTCCAGGAAATAAAGCCCGACTGCTCACTGGAGGGAAGGATACTAGAGACAAAGTTGAAGTACTTTGGCCACATCATGAGGAGACAGCAAAGCCTGAGAAGACAATTATGCTGGGGAAAGTGGAAGGTAAAAGGAAGAGGGGCCGACCAAGGGCAAGATGGATGGATGGCATCCTTGAAGTGACTGGACTGACCTTGAAGGAGCTGGGGGTGGTGACGGCTGACAGGGATGTCTGGCGTGGGCTGGCCCATGAGGTCACGAAGAGTCGGAGACGACTGAACGAATGAACAAAAACATTTTAATACATAATCCTTAGAATGTGCTGTTTAACTACCACGATTCACTTTTCCACATAATCTCTAGATAATTGGATAAATTTCTGTCAATGATGAATAAGTTTTCTGAAGCTGTCACGGAAGAGGTCGATACTTTGTTTCCGCAACCAGCATCTCACAGTTCTCTCAACATCTTCATCAGAAGCATAATGATGTCCCCACACATCTTCTTTCATTATCGGGAACAGATGGAAGTCAGTCGGTGCTAAATCTGGACTGTATGGAGGATGTCATATGGTGGTGAGATCCAGTCCCTGAAGATTCACGTCTGTATGCTTTCATTTCAGACGTCGGCATCCTGGGTACTCATCGTGCACAGATCTTCCGATAGCCAAGCAAAGCAATAATGTGACCCGCACGTTCTTGTGAAATGCTTGAAATTTCTCTCTGAGTGATACGACAATCATCCTGAATCAATCTGTCAACCTTTTGCTTGTGAAACTCGGAGGTTGCTGTCACAGGACTCTTTGTTTGTCATGCAAGTCAGATGTTCCCACCTCAACATCTTTAAACTTTCTTGCACAACGATACACAGTACTCACATCAACACAATCACCATAAACAGCTTACATTCTCTGATGAATCTCCTTTGGGGTGACACCTTCTCCTGTCAAGAATTCAATGACTGCACATTGCTTAAGTTGCATTGACCGACCGTGTGCACAGGGTACCATACTTTGCACTTTAACAACACAACTGTTCAATGCTAAGACTTCAGACCAAAATGGAACTGGAGAGGAGAGTCTACTGAACAAGCCAGTACCTGCCTCATAGCAGTACTGCCATCTGTTGAGGAGTTATAAAGGTGGAGGCATTACTTTTCCTTCAACCCTTGTATGTGGTGTTGTTTCATAACTTCCTGATGAAATGGAACTCTTCCCCCTCCCTTCCTGCATAAATCACTTTTCTTCTATGTTTCCTCATGGTCACCTAGTGAACAGTTGAGACATGAGACCTAAAGAGAAGCATTTGGCTATATTCCCCCAGTAAGGTGCCACATAACAAAATCATCCTGCAGGAGGCCTCAAAGGATGCCTGTATTATTCTGTATACTCAAAGAGCATCACATCTTACTGATCCTACCTACTTGATGTTCAAGTCTAAGCAAGATCAGTAGTCTCACTCACGTGAGACCACAAATGGAGACCAGGTGCTGTATGTTACATTTTAGAGCAGTGGTTCTTAACCTGTGGGTCTCCAGATGTTTTGGCCTTCAACTTCCAGAAATCCTTAACAGCTGGTAAACTGGCTGGGGTTTCTGGAAGTTGTAGGCCAAAACACTTGGGGACCCTCATGTTGAGAACTACTGTTTCAGAGAAAGGAAATGGCAAAATCATCTCTCAGTATTTCTTGCCAAATGAAAGCCCTATTAAAAATGCATGAGGTCATAATAATTTAACAAGCAACTTGAACATGCAACCAAACCCACATAGTTATAGCAGGGATGGATAAAGTATGGAACATAGACTACATTCAACCCCTTGGGCCATTTCTGTGGCCACCACACTGATAAAATGGCTTCAAAATCTCTTCTAGGGAGCATGAGGAGCAACTTTAGCATGTTTTTGCTCCACTATGACTTTTTGGGATGGGGTGAGGACTTCTTCTAAAGCAGGAAATTACTCTCAGTCACTTCCCATTAGAAAGAAAATGGTATCTGCTTATATGTGAGTTATATTAATTGTATTGTTTTATTTGCTTACTGCTTTGTTGTTTTACTGATGTGTTGTTGGGCTTGGCCTCATGTAAGCTGCCCCGAGTCCCCTTGGGGAGATGGTGGTGGGGTATAAATAAAGTATTATTGTTATTATTATTATTATTATTATTATTATTTATTATTATTATTTTACTGACACAAAAGCACAGCATGTCACAGCAAATGAGATCTATATGTTGGATTTCGTATCACAAAATCACAAGTCGAACACTTTTCAAATGTCTATGACTGTGTGATGCATTATTATTATTATTATTATTATTATTATTATTATTATTATTATTATTATTATCTCCTGGTCTGAAGTGGTCCAGCAAACCCAAAAACTATAGAGAGCGATTGGAAGCAAATGTCTGATTTTGTGTTTGTGTGTGAGGAAGTATGACTGTGCTGTCACGTGCTGGGCCTATAGCAGTTGGCTTTTGAACAGGACATGCTCTTTGTGCCCAGCGGGAAGCCGGGGTGCCTCGAGTGAGAGGCCCTAAGGATTTTCCTATACAGAGTCTTTAGAAGCTTGAAAGTTTAACAAAGTCCTTTATTATTGCTTAAGTCTTCAACAAACAATCAAATACTTCTTAGATCTTCAACAAATTAAACAAATGCTTCAAGGTTTTGAATCAACTGGTGGCTTTCTTAATCTTGTCCACAAGGGACAGGCAACTGGCTTCGGAACTGTTTCTTTTCTTTAACAAGGAAAACACTTTTTAACCCCTCCCAGGCCATCTACTTTCTATACTTTGCTGGTGTGGGCTCTACTCCCGGCTCCAAACTGCTTCTTGGGTCCTGAGTAGACCTACCAGTCAAGGCTTTGTAGATTCTCCAGCTGGAGTCCTTTGGAACTGTTTTCCCTGGAATTTCCCCCGGATGCTGTGAGAAATGAAGCTTCTCTACAGGTGGAGCTAATCCATGTCCTGTAGCTAAGCTTTCCAATGCAAGACTGACCTAAAATGGCTCCCTCTCCTCCCAGAGCCCTGGGGAAAGGGGCGGAACCAAAACTTAACAATGATTGATGGGTCATAGGCCCTATAATTGCAAACCAAGGAAGCCACCTTATTGCAAAATGCATGGAACTTTGGAATACATGCAAACACTCAAAGAAAGAAAAGGAAGTTGGAGTTTTTGGTACAGCCATACCAGCACAATGACCCTTCAACTTCCCTTGGTGACTTAATGTAGACCCCTGGCTTGTCATTTCTGGCTATCAATAAATTATAGGAACACAGCTGGATGTTTTGCCAATGTCATTCACTCTCCACTGGCTTCTAAATGACCATGGATCCCCCACCAGTAGATGGTGGTGAATCCTGTAGGAATTTGAGGGGGCAGTGTGTTCTCTTCTTTGCAATGTCCAAAGAAATTCAATATGCAGACATAACTTTCAATTATGTCACACAAAGGAATCCCACTGGAGCATTGCAGCGCACCCAAATACCTGGGAGTCACGCTGGACCATGCTCTGACCTACAAGAAGCACTGCCTGAACATCAAGCAAAAAGTGGGTGCTAGAAACAATATCATACGAAAGCTGACTGGCACAACCTGGGGATCACAACCAGACACAGTGAAGACATCTGCCCTTGCGCTATGCTACTCTGCTGCTGTGTACGCATGCCCAGTGTGGAACACATCTCACCACACTAAAACAGTGGATGTGGCTCTTAATGAGACATGCCGCATTATCACGGGGTGTCTGCGCCCTACACCACTGGAGAAATTACACTGCTTAGCCGGTATTGCACCACCTGACCCGCTGGGAAGTAGCAACCAATAGTGAAAGGACCAAGTTTGGGTATCAGCCAGCACACCAATGACTTAAATCAAGAAATAGTTTTCTAAGATCTACAGAGACACTAGCTGGAACACCCCAGCAAGCGAGAGTCCAAAAGTGGCAGGCTCAAACCCAGAACCTCAATCAATGGCTGATACCAAATGAGAGACTCCCCCCTGGGCACACAGAAGACTGGGCGACTTGGAAGGCACTGAACAGACTGCGCTCTGGCACCACGAGATGCAGAGCCAACCTTCAGAAATGGGGCTACAAAGTGGAATCCTCGACATGCGAGTGTGGAGAAGAGCAAACCACTGACCACCTGCTGCAATGCAACCTGCCACATGCACAATGGAGGACCTTCTTGCAGCAACAGCAGAGGCACTCCAAGTGGCCAGATACTGGTCAAAGGACATTTAATCAACTACCAAGCTTGCAAACTTTGTGTTTTTGTTTGTCTGCTTGTTTGTTTGTTAAAAAATGTAATAGATAGATGATAGATAGATAGATGATAGATAGATAGATAGATGATAGATAGATAGATAGATAGATAGATAGATAGATAGATAGATGATAGATAGATAGATAGATAGATAGATAGATAGATAGATGATAGATAGATAGAGATAGATAGATAATGTCACAAACAGGATGTCAACTGTAGTCATATTGAAACCCTTTCCTACTCATTTGAAATGCAGGATAGTTATTCAAAATGGTCTCCTGCTGTTACTCACTTAGGTCTGAATTCTGAAATGGACTTGTAAAATGGCAAATTTCTTCTTTCCTTTGTAAATGAAGGTCTGCTCAAAATGTACTGGAAATCCCATGTTTAAGCTGTGATTAAAGGCCACATTATGCAAATGTATTTCGGCTTTGATGGCCACCAATGGAAAAAAAAAACCCTTAGCTGTAGGCAGTATCCGTTCCTCTTTGCCTCTGCTTCAGGACGAAGCCTGGAAGGAATGAGAGATGCAAAAGCCTTGTCACATGCTATCCATCAATCCAAAAAGCATGTACTTTGTAGCCACCCCTGGCAATAGAGAATCAATATGTATGAATTTTTGTCACTCAGATGGTGTTTATCTGAGAGGGAGAAAAACAAACATCACCATCGTAATTTTTGGCGCTTGGCCTCGTAGCCCAGGTCAGAGTTGCGAGGTGGTGTTACCATCACGAAGAGAAAGCGAATTGACAGCTGGTGAGGAGAGAGGTCGGGTGCTGTTGAATAGCAGGAGGTAAAACAGGAAAGGAGAAGGAAGATGAAAGAAGGAGTGAGGGCCCAGCAGGAGGGAGACCATGACCTTCAGGTGAGCAAGCATGAAAAACTAACTTCAGAGAAGAACTCATGTCCAGTAGTAACCCCAAAGACCTTCAAAGTGTCTGAAACATTTTTTCTCCTTCCTGCCTCTTTAGAAGCAAAACAAGATGAGCAACAAGCTGGAGATGGAAACTGTAGGCTCTTAGAAACAGAAAGCTGAGTTCCATAGGTATTTGAGAAGTTAGTCTTGTGCTACTACAGAGCAAGCTTCCATATCTCCACTTAAATCATGGCTCAGCCCATGTAGTCCACTATGGTCAGTTCTGACTACAGCAATGCCTTTCCGGGAATTCAGAAAGAGAGATATCTGATCCTTCCTTATTGCTGGTCAAAGTTCAATCATATAAAACCTCTTTATTCTGGTAGACTTTTAATGAAGAATGCTTTTAAGGGGGTATTGAATAGCATTTTTAGATATGGTAATAGTTTAAAATGATTTTAATTGGTTTTTATTATTATTTTGATATTAAACCCTATTTCACTGTCTGTATGTTTTTTTTAGATTTTAAACTGTATGTTGTATTGTTTTTTCCGTCCTGAGCCCGGTCCTGTTCAACATCTTTATTAATGACTTAGATGAAGGGTTAGAAGGCATGATCATCAAGTTTGCAGATGACACCAAATTGGGCGGGTTAGCCAATACTCCAGAGGACAGGAGCAGGCTTCAAAACGATTTGACAGATTAGAGAGATGGGCCAAAACTAACAAAATGAAGTTCAACAGGGACAAATGCAAGGTACTCCACTTAGGCAGGAAAAAACGAAATGCAAAGATACAGAATGGGGGACAATGCCTGGGTCAAGAGCAGTACGTGTGAAAAAGATCTTGGAGTCCTCGTGGACAACAAGTTAAACATGAGCCAACAATGTGATGTGGCGGCAAAAAAAGCCAATGGGATTTTGGCCTGCATCAATAGGAGCCTAGTGTCTAGATCTAGGGAAGTCCTGCTCCCCATGCTCTATTCTGCTTTGGTTAGACCACACCTGGAATATTGTGTCCAATTCTGGGCACCACATTCAAGAGAGATATTGACAAGCTGGAATGTGTCCAGAGGAGGGCGACTAAAATGATCAAGGGTCTGGAGAACAAGCCCTATGAGGAGCGGCTTAGGGAACTGGGCATGTTTAGCCTGAAGAAGAGAAGGCTGAGAGGAGATATGATAGCCATGTATAAATATGTGAGAGGAAGCCACAGGGAGGAGGGAGCAAGCTCTTTTCTGCTTCCCTGGAGACTAGGATGCGGAACAATGGCTTAAAACTACAAGAGAGGAGATTCCATCTGAACATGAGGAAGAACTTCCTGACTGTGAGAGCCATTCAGCAGTGGAACTCTCTGCCCCGGAGTGTGGTGGAGGCTCCTTCTTTGGAAGCTTTTAAACAGAGGCTGGATGGCCATCTGTCAGGGGTGATTTGAATGCAATATTCCTGCTTCTTGGCAGGGGGTTGGCCTGGATGGCCCATGAGGTCTCTTCCAACTCTTTGAATCTATGATTCTATGATTCTACGATTCTAATGACTTGGCGCTTTGTATGTTTTTAATCTGTTAATGTTTTTATGCGTTTAATAGTTTATGTATTTCAATTGTTTGAAAGTCTGATATGCCTTGGTTTATTGTTGTGTTTATGTTGTGCATTGAATTTTTTCTGGAGTTTGTAAGCCACTTTAAGTCCCCTTCAAGGTGAAAAAGGCAGGGTATAAAATAAATAAATAAGTAAATAAATAGTGTTGTTAGCTATTCTGGGTCTCTTTTTAGAGAGATAAAATCAGATATGAAGAAGAAGAGGAGGATGTTGATAACAAGGCCCAGCAGCTTGTCCACATTAACAGTACCAGCAATTGAAACTGATCCAGTGTAATCCCACTCACAGAGTTACTGGACACCTTGTTGATTGTTTCTGCTCCAACAACTTCTTCAAAGCCAGTTCTTATGTGAGAGATTTTACCTGCGGAATTTTTGTTTAAAGCATCACAGTGAGCTACTTAAGGTTCTAGCAACTGGTTCGTAAGGGAGGGTACCTGAGTTAAACCTAGTGATATGGGGGTGCTGTAGTATATTTGACTGTAGTATGTGTGGAAAAAGTTACTGGAGTTCTCATGGACAGCAAGTTAAACATGAGCCAACAATGTCATGCAGCTGTTAAAAAAGCCAATGGGATTTTTGGCCTGCATCAATAGGAGTCTAGTGTCTAGATCCAGGGACTACTAGTGGATGATGGAAGCATTATTCTTCTGTGTTGTGATAGAAGCATCATTCTTCTGCATAAAAGGGGTATAGTCTCTAGATCCAGAGAAGTCATGCTATCTCTCTGTTCTGCCTTGGTCAGATCACATCTGGAATACTGTGCCCAATTCTGGGCACCACAATTTAAGGGATATGTTGACAAGCTAAAATGTGTCCAGGGGAGGGTGACTAAAATGATCAAAGCCAGCTGACCCGGGCTGGCTTTGAATTCATGAGCTCTTGGTCAGTAGTGATTTAATGCAGCTGGCTACTAACTAGCTGTGCCACTGCCTGATTCCATAGGTTTAATCCATGGCAGTCAAACTGTACTAATTCTACAATGCAGTTAGTAGCAAGGACAAAGTAGTAGCAGGAAAGAGAAACTGGTTGAGTTTAAAAGCAGCTGAGAGTGAATTCATTAGAACTCCCCCTGTCAAATTGGGAAAGTTGTGGGGTACGAACTTGCTGAAGTCATTGGCAGACTATATTCAGAAGCCGGGTGGTCATGTACCTGAACCTTTTGTCTGAGCCAGAAATGTTCTTTTTTCCATGCATTCTTAATTTGGCAGAGTTTATTCCTCTGCACACCCAAGTTTTCCACTGGCTGCTGCTGAGTCACACACTGGAACGGCTGCGCTCTTCAAGTATTTTAAAAGGCGTAATGATTTCCATTCCTCTTTCCCCAGTAGAGAGAATATTCACCCAGGCAGATATGATTTAAATATAAAGGGGAAGTTTACTAGAATAGAATTTAAGAATATTAAGAAGGGATTTGGTTCTGAGAGAAATATTAGCAGCGGAGGCATGGATAAGGATTTTGCGGGAATTTAATTAAAATTTAATCTTCTTTCTAATTAAATTTCCTTTTAATTAAACTTAAAATTAAATTTGCTTTGTTTAATTGGAGGAATTTAAAAAGTATTACCTTGGAGTGTCAATCAATTATTTTAAATATATATTTAAAAGTTGACTTCGGTTCACCCTGTTTAGAAGATGGGTTCCCTGGTTAATGTTTTTTTGTTAAAAGAGAAAGTTAAAAACACACACACACACTTCACCATAATGTAGATTTTTGAAAGCTATTCTTTCCTTGCCTTATCTTGCTGGTAAAATTGAAAGAAAATGTGGCTTGCTCTCATGTAAAGCTTGAAGACACAGGCCAGGACTTTCGTTTTCATCACCAACACCGAAACAAGGGACTACACCCAGGATACCTTGTTGTAACCTGGTCACCATGTAGAACTCTTCTCTGACACAACCTTGGATGCCACAAATAGTCCTTTGAAAACATTTACAAGTGACTCTTTAAATCAGTGGTTCTCAACCTTCCTTATGCCGCGACCCCATAATACAGTTCCTCATGTTGTGGTGACCACCAACTATAACATTTTTGTTGCTAAGTCATAACTGTAATTTTGCTATTTTTATGAATCGTAATGTTAATATCCAATATGCAGAATGTATTTTTATTCCCAGGAATAAATTTGACACAAATACCCGATACGCCCAAATTTTAATATTGGGGGTAGGGGAAAAACAGACCTTGACATTAGGGAGTTGTAGTTGCTGGGATTTATAGTTCACCTAAAATCAAAGAGCATTCTGAACTCCATCAACGATGGTGAATCAAACATGGCACACAGAATTCCCATGACCAAGAGAAAATATTGGGAAGGTCTGGTGGACATTGACCTTGAGTTTTTGGAGTTGTAGTTCACCTATATCCAGACTGTGGACTCAAGCAATGATGGATCTGGATCAAACTTGGCACAAATACTCAATATGCCCAAATGTGAACACTGGTAGAGTTTGGAGAAAATAGACCTTGCCATTTGGGAGTTGTAGTTGTTGGGATTTATAGTTCACCCACAAAGAAAT